>QVOA01009442.1:0-11736 GCA_014825685.1 Pseudomyrmex cubaensis | reverse complement strand
CACACACACACACACACACACACACACACACACACACACACACACACACACACACACACACACACACACACACACACACAGGAACAACATGGCGGTTCCTACGCGGAGATGACGCTTTTAAGTGCCTATGTATAGCCCGACGTTACCGGTCAATAGTTTGAGTGCACACAGCCTACTTTTATGAAACAGGATTAAAAGTTTTCCGATATTGTCCTACTTCTGTAAATACCTCAGCGTCGTCGGTGCAAAAGACAAAGCTATGCAGAAAACATTTGAAATAATAGCGTAACGGTCATAGATGCGCATTTATCACAAGTGATATTTCAAACGCTAATTTCAATTTGAGAACAAAGCTAATGAAACATGTCACATAAGATACAAAGTGAGGGCACGTGGCGCGAGATGCAATGTTGCATTACTACACGCGTAACTGCAAACCGCAATACAGCTGTTATATACAAGTTTTTACTTTTAAAGAGAAGATAAAAATGATGTAGAAAAAAGAGAGTTTTCTAATGTCTCGCAATTTGTGCGGACAGAAACAATTTCTGAGATCCTCGCAGGTAAATAACGACTGACTCTGGATCCAGTTCAAATTCCGCTGGAGTCGAGAGATTTGTCGAAAAACTCGAAAGGGGAACAACACCAAGCGAGATATACAAAGAAAGCTAAATAGTATCCCGATTAAGCAATATTAATTGTCATTTCTTGTAACGTCCGGATTTAATCGGTGCTAGGGAAAAGTCGATAGGCGATATAGTTAAGATAAAAAAAATATTGGGATAACAGTTCTATATGAGTTGGCTGGAGTGAGTAGATAAGCTGAAGTTTAAACTTAAGCCAAATATTTACATCATAGCGCTATCACGAAATATCATGATAGAGACGAATGACAATCGTGATACTGTTGGACAATACGACAATGTCAAAGACAAAAATGAAAAAACTAATGGAATTGACACATGATAATTTTCATACAAATCTTTGCTTTGGAAAAAAAGAACATTGCTGCAAAAGAAACGATTCTTAGTTCTCGATTCTAAAGTTCTCTTCTAATGCCTTCGTAATGTTTTTGTTCCATAATAACATCAATTGAAGTTTTTAAAAAAACACGTACTTCTTTGTAACATCAAACGCAGATTATTTAGATTTTGCACATATTTTTAAACTTGAACAAATTAATTTATAGGATAAATTCGCATTATGAGGAAAATGTTACGAGTAGGGATAATGCGCCTTCAGATAATGAAATCACGATGATAATTCCGCGATGCACCGGCAGATTGGCTTTTGGCCCTGGCCGATGTCCAGTCTGCCCCAAAAGATCGCAACGCATACTCTACTAGTAGCAGACATAATGCCTCTCCGACCAAAAATGCGGCCAGACGTATTTATTTTGCGCGAAAGAGACCGCACCCGACTATCCGTTTATCTGCTTCTTGTGAAGTTTCCAAAAAAAGATTTTGCAACACCGCCATCACGGTATTGGCAAGCCGAGTGAACAGGCGTATAATTAAGAAACGACCGTGAAATCCGTGACGTTTATGCCATAATTTTGAACTATATCTACTATCAATGAAAACGTTTGAGGACAAACCAGAATTACATACTTTGCAATCCGTTTTTTTGCTCAAAAAAATACTTTATATATAATATTCGTATAATATTTGTTCAAAGTGTTATCGCATTTTTATCCGGAATAACAAATTACTTATATATAGTAGATACATCTTCAATCTGGTTTATCTAATAAAACAATATCGCGCAATTAAGCTTTAGATAAACCTCGGACAGTCGGGATCAAGTAACAAATACGCAATGAAAAGTGTCGTGACAATATTTTCTTGCACCGGAGAGACACGAGATCATTTAAATTTATTAAGTAAGAGAAAGTTTTAAACGAGAGTTGACATCGCTTAGGAAACCCGTGCCTGAAAAACTTATTCGAATAAAACGCTACCCGAATAACGAAGATAGAGAGAGAATCGCGGCAAAGGAATAGCTCGTTAATTCGCGCGAACGCGGCTTATTATGTAACCATCATATTTATATTATATAAAAAAACACACGTATTAATTTTCACATGCAGTGCTTTATCCTATACGCGCTGATTCATGTTGTGTTTTGATGTCAGATACGTAGCGATATCTAAAAAACATTCCGATATCTAATAAAACGTCTCTTCTGAAAATTTTCTTGAATCTATATTCATTTTTAATGTCTGTACGCGCTCAATCAACCGCATCGATATATCAACTGCTGCAAGATATTAACAGTAAATTGTAAAACTTGGTGAGATTTTGCAATTGCAAAAAAATCCGTATATCGAAAGGAACATCGGCGCGTAGCTAGTGCGATTAATTATTGAGACGACGGACATTAATTAATTAATTATTCGTGCTATGAAGAGAGTGATATTGCACCTCGCGTATGATAATTAATTACAAGTAAAAAACGATGGTGAGTGATGTATGTTCTTAGAAACAAGAATAGAGTTCGAGTATGCTGTATATATTTTGACGCTCATATCGTGGAAAAACTTCCAGTTTTCTGAGTGGATCTTTCTGAAAATTTGCTCCAAGCGATAATCTTGCGCGTGACGTAATATACTTCTTAATATACTATGTACATGTATCGAATTATGATGCGTGCGCTGCTTTCACTCTCTGTTGGTACATACTACATACAATGAATTGTACTATACATACTACATACAATAAATTTACAGAACGAGAAAACCGAGAAATCCAATCTCTTCTTTCTATGTTACGTTTATTCGTTTGTGATTCTCTCCATATTAAGATACTAATCAACGAAAGATAAAGTTACTTTTTACAAATCAAAGATTAACAAGCTTGGAACAACTGCTAATCGCTAAGATAATTTTTGATATCTCAGAAGTTAAAGATAATCGCAGCAACATGCAACGTTAGTGGATATTATTGCCAATAATCACCAATAGCTCTTTTCTTTATGAACATAAAATTAAACCGACTGTCTAATCGTACAGGATTCTTTATCTTTTTCTTCTCTTTCACATAAGATTTTTCTGATATAATTATCTTCTTTCCTTCTTTAAATCTAATCTTCAATTAAAATTCCATATAAGTGGATTTTTTTTATCTTCTCAAATATTCTTATCGATAATCAAAGAATTTTATATAATTTCGTCATAGACAGATATCTCATCGATATTATAATAAAAAAAATTTGCAATGAATAAGAACACACTTTTTACTATAATAATTTAATAATAATCAATTTATGCACGACATCGCGTAAATAAAAATCGTGTGTACGCAAAAACAATAATTTCGCATTCTTGGCAAAGTATCAACCATTCGTACATTTCAAGACACACGTTGTCTGTCTCGTGCGCAGTCAAAGATGTTTGCGATGATGCGTGTGTGGAGTTCTTCTCGAAAAATCAATAAACAATTCATAATCAGCGAGAAAAACGCACATGTATATATGTGGTTTATAAATGATGAGTGACTGTGCAAGTCGCTTTGATAGTTGACATTTCACTAACATAAGTGACGACATTGTTATTAAATTCTTAAAACGTAATCTATCGCACATGTAAAAAATTGTTTTAAAAAGAACTCTCTAATGTAACATAAAATGTGCAACTAACAATACAAAGTTAAATATCTTTCGTTTTCTTTTTTTTTTTATATCAATTTAAGTTTCAACTTTGTAATCAAATATTGACTCACGATCGGTATAAATAATTTGATAAAATCACTCGCAAGTTTTTACTCTCATTATTTGGAGAGTGTGTGCATGTTTCTGATATGAAAAATAGGCCTGGTTTTCTCATTTCAAATGGAAGAAGTACATGTCACACACGTCAGAACACTGTGACCAGCACACAATGTGTCGAAAACGTACGTACGTAAATAATTTACAGTCGAGAAAGAAGCATTACAAAGTAACAAAGATGATCCACTAATGTTGCGTCCGAGATTTATTGTCGTCGTAAATGTCAGCCAAATAATTATGAGCTTTTCTCAGAATTCTAACATTGTCATATATTTAGCCAAAAGCGATAACTAGTAGATGATGTTCTTTATCTAATGTTAAATAAGTTCGGATATTTCTTAAACAGTGTAATGTGTTTTTCACGTACGTTATATAAATTACAAATTGTGAGTATGTTCAAAACATTAAATACATGTATCTGAAATATGAGCTAATACTCGTTTTGAGAAACCAATAACAGCCGATACTCCGTGCAGAAGGCTGTTTATACAATGAGTTTCTACATACGTACTTGCAAACAAACATATACACAACACACACATATATATATACGTGTTTATTCTGTCCTATTTCTCTAATTACATAGAGAATCATCAACAAGTAATCATCTTGAATGCTAATCTAAAATCAGATTCTGTTATTGTAGTTATTTAACTGTAGAATAATTGTGTGAACGCAACACATGTTCAACGAATAAAATTAAAATTAACAAGCGTACATGCGAGCAATCGGTTAAAGCTCGACGAAACTATTACTGAGCTGATGTAACGTGTAGCTTACTTTGCCCTGCATGATCAGGCGGATGGTCAGAGTGACTGAAGGATCATCGTTCAACACCGGCTTGTTGTCCATGCTGTCCATCGCGTAGTTACGGATCCTGTGGTTTCGATGAGAGATCTTCTCGACGTTCGCGGAAGGGAGGGATGCGGAGGAGGGCGAGGATAGGGGAAAGGTTAGGCGAGTGATTTTGATCGGGGGAGTCTCGGGGGACGTGCTTCTCAAGCGTTCCCAGGTATGCTCAGGTCTTGCACTAAAATCAAAAAAAGTAATTGGATCATAAAAATAGAGTAGAGTAGAAACATCGATAGAACATCGATAAAATTAGATCGATAGAATAGATAGAATTTACACTTTAATTAAAAACAATGCTATTCTTATATATTTTAACAATAAATATTTAAAAGTAAATTTATTAATTAAGAGTGCGTATTTGTTTATGTTGTAAAATGGAAGTTATGATAAATTGCTCATTAGAGAAAGACGTTGAAAATCACAGAAAGACGAACAATTTTTTAGAATCGAAATTCCAAAATTAATATAAATAAAGTGCGACAAGATACGACGAAAATTATGAGACTATTGATAGGTGAGTCGACAAATTTCGAAAACATTAATGATTTTTCTCGAATTAAAAATCGAATTACTTCACACATTAAATATCGCATTTTTCTTTAAATCTTACTGGTAGATTTAGTCGATGAATATGGACGTTCAGCTGCTGAATTTACTGTAGTCTTGAACTCATTTTGCTTATTGCAAATATTTTGCTTTACAGATAATAAATGAGATTATTCAGCGTCGCGAAATATGAAGATAAAGTACGCGACTATATTTTCTTATTTTTATCACGAAATATATAAAAAATATAACGTCATTCATATAATTCTTGCGAATACGAGAGAAATAAACATCAATTTCTCAGTTTATAGTGAATCTCACTTTGACGCTGAGACACTTTCACTCGTTAAAAGAAGAATAAGCATTAGCGCGATTCTTTGAAAACGGAAGATGTACAGTAGTTTTTCAATTTCTCGCGTGTTAACAAACTATAAAAAAAAAAAAAAAAATTTACAAAACATGCAATGCGTAAATTTTATTTCAAACCGTCAAGTTTTGATAAAGAAAATACAGATACTCATGTGTGCGCGAAAATGCATATGAATTTCCAAACAATTTGAATTCTTTTCACATCATATAATCGTTTGAAGAGCGAAAGACACGGTTAATGAAAAACGAGAATATTCGCAAGAGGCGATCAAGCGGCACACTTGGCGATATTATTTTTCCATAGTCTAACGTTAATTACAGCTACTGTCGAGCCGATCGATAGGCCGCTGCAAACTTGGCGAGAAGTTCTCCCGAGATATAGTCCTGTTCCCTCCGTGAAGGAAGGAGGCTCGCAACCGCACCTCTCTATCTCTCCTTTCTTCAATGAGAGGGGCTCCTAAGAGACAGGTTTGTACGGTCCGTTACGAACTGCAGAACGCGGTACTGGTACACAGACATACATACACATGTATACGTGTACGTGTACAAGAATCGAAGCTTGTACGTCGTATGAAAATTATTAATTAGCGTCGAAATTTTCCGTTATATTCGCAATACAAAAGTAACGGGGTAAGTTACACGTTTGCAACGAAAAAACGTAGAAACAAAGTTTCTAGCATTCGCGCTTCAAATACAAAACTACCTTATGCGATATGTTTATTTTAAACAAAATATATTTGAATGTATATATATTTCTTTACACTCTGCGTTCCGAATTTACATCAAGGTAGACGTCAAAGGTAGATGTTAAAGAAATTAAAAGGAATTTTAAGAATCTATTGATTGTCAGTGGAGAGATCGTATTGGTGGACACGTCTACTACGAAGTTTGTAGAACATATCATAGAACGGATTATGGAAGTATGTAACGTGACAATATAAAGCAAAAAAACGATTTAACGTCGCGGAGCGTTACGATGTGTGTATTCTAAGCTACATACGTTTATCGCATTTCCCGGATAGCTTTGTGCAAAAGTTTACTTGGTCGCTCCAGTTCCGTGCATCAACTTTCAAAGTCGCAGCGCAAACTTATAGCCACGTTACTTTTGCATTCGCACAAGTGCAGAAATGTACGAATTTACTTTTCGTCCTACTTATGCTCATTATGCTCCCTGTGTATCTCCAAAAGCTGTTTGTTGCATCACAGCTGTCGCACAAGAACTTCCATCTTGCAATTTTATCTTCTTCACGCACACACATATTGTCGTTACATTTGTATTTCTTTTGTTCATAGCGACTATATATAACGATGTTTACAACTCAGTATAGATAACGCAACAAAAACTCAATTGAGTTTTATAGAAATTGAGTTTGTCAGGCGAAAGAGACAGGAAACGTTAGTAAGTGTGCGCGCGCGCAAACATTTAGGAGAAACGGAATATATTATTCTCTTCTACTTAAATGGTCGCTCAGACAAGCGCCATCGTTTCATTCTACGAAGATTTGCAACTGGACTGTAAAATTTAGTGTAATCTGTGTTTCCAAGATTATTTATTTATATGTGTTTAATACAAATGAAGTTTTTTATGAAGCGTTTCACTTAGAGATCTGTCGCACAAACTAGCATTATCACTAACGGTTCTCTCTTCTTAATCACGTATTAATATCTCTCCAGTCTCGATAAATCATAAAATTGTTGCACGCGCAATTGCAAAATAGTTCTACAATAGAATATTGATTTTAGACGAGATTAATTCGAGAGAATAAAGGATCACAGAGATCAATTTATTCAATTTTATTTTGTCATATTTCTTTCGAAATAGGATATCTTTGTAATAGAAAATTTTGTGAGAACGCTTTCGCGTTTATTAGTTCAGGAGACTCAAACAAAAAGATCGCATGAATTCTCCACTTGTAGTTGAACAGAGAGCAATTACTTATCGTATACCAAACAAAATTTGTTGCCGTATTACTTTGAATCGAGTTGTTTTTACACAAATATATACAATAACGTATAGAATTGAAGTCGATAAAGCTAAAAAACTTGCGGAATGAGTTGCGAGAAATCAATCGATGAACTTCTGGATACACAAGATATCGCTGATTCCAGGTGATAAACGAATCTTTATATAGGCTTGTGATCTAGTTCTTTTCAACTAGTGTTGGAAAGAATCACAACAGTATATACAACAATATGATAACTTTTCTATGATGCGTTAATCTCTAAAATAAATTCAATTTTCAATATAAAGATAGGTGTATTATGTTATTCAATTCTCAGAAACTTAAATTCATTTTTCAACATTTGATTTCCTTGTTTTGTGATTCTAATTTCTAATGCAGAGCACTAATCACTCGGATATTTTAACGTTAAAATAAAATTATAAAAAAAACAACAAAATAAAACAAGTACCTTTAATTTGAATAATACTAATAGCATCAGGTATTTAATTGATTAGGTTATAATCGTGAAGTGTTCTGTACATAGATCACTAATTTATCACACATATTGTCCGTGTAAAACTCGAACTTTGTAACTCCTGATCCGGGTTTTTAACAAAATAAAATAAAAGTAAATCAACCTTCTTAATTAATTCAGTAATCTTCGATCAAAACCGATGAATACAAATGACACGATTCAACTTTACAGCTATTTGTATTAACTAGCTTGAAAATTTATTAATATAAACTATTTTAATATTATATTTATTAATGTAAACTATTTTTAAATACAAAATCCTTTTGTGTGTTAAAACATTTTCTTATTTTAACGCGAGAAAGAACCATTTTGTCATAGTCGCATAATTGCAAGTACAAACATTTCGATAGATATTTTCATCGCTTATCGCCGTTCAGAGTTCAGTTTTCTTTCGTGACAAGTGTCATATACAGAGTCGGACTCTCCTCCGAGGAGATATCTCTTCAGTTAGACTCCTTCTTTTTCTCTCTTTTTCTTTCTTAAAGAGTATGTATCATCATATAAACTTAACGCGAAATATCAACGTATCTTCCTTTTCTAACTCTTGACTTTTTTTTTTGCAAATTATATGTCAAGTGAAAAACAATTCGCCACACTGAAAAACGGTGTCTTGGCGTAGACGAGTTTCTTCCAAATACGAGGGAGCATGTGAGCAAGAAAACATATTGTTTGTAACGCCGTAAGAGGAACACGTAGTGCGTATTGAACGTGGAAAAAGACACTCAGATGCATGCGAATCGTCGACTAAAAGCAGAGTACAGTTGCAGCAAAAAACTTAAGCGGAGTAATGCCTAATGTCTGTCTTCGTCTCATTCTCCTCTTATTCTCTTTTTTTCTTGATAATAGTTCGTCAAATAACCGGTTCTATCAGTGACCAGGTTAACATCAATGTTAGTCGTTAATTTTTTGCATTTTTTATTTGCTTTCTCTAATAAGCGCAGAAAAAACGCTTCAATTTTTATCACAATGCGTTTTCGAGATTTCCATGTGTGTTTGGTTTTTGCGAAAGGAAAAATCACAGGAACGAAAATAGAAACAGATGTGATTAAATTGAACCGATTGAGACCCAGCGCTCAAATACTAGTTACAATGTTACATTGTTGTTCGATTTAATATTTATCCACTATATACCACAGATAAGCGTTCAATAATCGCTATATGACTAAAGTTAGTTGAAATTGTCAATGCAACTGGACAGATAAGAAACAGATGTCAGTTGCAACGACGTTAAAATCGCTGTTAAAGCTATTGCATCTTCTTTATCCGAGTAAGATTGAACAGAGAAGACAACATCGTATACACTACTGACACGGCATAGTCAAAACCGGACAGTTAGTGCAACCGAAGTGCACCTAAACTTTAACGAGAACCGATCGTTCGACGGCAGCGCGCGTCTGTCGTTCCCGCCGGCTCGTATCGACTCGTTTCGACCGAAGCGTTTCGAACGCTCCCAAGACACAAGTCGTACCATTTATCAATGTACAAACGGTGCACAAGACAGAACTACTTTAGCGTTCGATAATTCACCGAATACGATTCTAACGGATTGGCGAGAGGTAGATATCATCGTTACTCAGTCGCTCGCATAGCGCGTGCCGGTACAGCGTTGCCGTTGTCGCTTTAATCCGACGCCATACGAGAATGACCCAGCGAACGGAAAAGCAAGAAGAAAAAAAAGGAAGAGAAACAGAGAGCGCTGCAGCAGTTCACAAGAGAGAGAGCGAGAGCGAGAGAGAAAAAGAGAGAACAGTTCTTTCCTCCGTTATATTCGTTCTTTTTGCAAGCACATACTTAATCGTAGCAGCTTCCAAATTAAGTAGACAAAAATACAGATATCCGATTCGCGCGCGCACGTCCAACATCGAGCAACGTCGAGGCCACGCCGGCGTGTCTAGTATGATAGCGCACAGAACGGACTTCAGCTCGCCAAAGAGCGTTCCCGTGTTATCGTAGACCGCAATAAGTGCGTAGTGGTTATGTTCGTTCAAGAGTTGCTTTTCGATCAGCGCGCGCGGGGCGCGGTCGTGTACGTGTGGATAAAGTATTATTCGTATGCAAATGTGATTTACCTAATGCACTACTCAGTCATCGGGGGATGGTGCTACAGGCGGCCTCATCGATGCACACTGCACTCTTACGCGCGGAAACGAGAAGGGATGAAGAGAGGAAGAAAAACACTACACTCTACGCGACACTGCGAAACTGCACCACCTCGGAATGCGCTCCTCTTTCTTTCTACCTCGACCAGCCCCACTCGTTTCCGACGATACGCGGCGCTGCATGCGCGCCGTCGCGTCCGCTTCGACGTTGTCCGTACAAGTGGCGCCACACATAAGTATACACATATGTACTCACTTGCGCGCGCCGACCTTGTACTTATGTGGCGGGACGTATGAATTGTAAACAGTTAAAAAAAAAGAAGTTCTGTTTGCTTAAAAATAGTACACTATTTTATTTAAGATTACTTTGTAAAAATTCTAATAAAGTAATTTTAAACATAGATATTTTTAAAATTACTTTATTAGAATGACGATTAATATAAGTCTTTTTATATAGACATAAAAAGAATATATACGTATATTTATTACGTACTTACACATGTTCCACATATAAAGAAAAATACAAAGAATAAGAGATAATGACTTGGTTCGTCTTTAATATAGAGAAATAAGATAGATTTTGTTCTAAACAAAAATTTCAATAGTTAATAAGATTTAATGGTGTATTAACCTTCTAATAAAAACTATTCTTAATTGGAATTATCTATATGTAGATGAAAAAACTTTAAAGAATGATAGATGTATATTATTAAAGATCATATTGCATACATTAATATATTTTAATATGTGACTCTCCCATTCTCTCTTTCTGTTTAATCAAAGTATATTATTTATACTTGTGAGTAATAATTTATGTTATATTTTACGCTAATAGCATATCTCGCATGTTCTAAACAATTCGGTCAAAAGCATTATGTGCCGCTAATTGTTTCGTATGCTCACCCTACATTACCCGCGAATGAATCTAACTGACATCCAGCGAAAACTCGATTACCGTGTTTTCCAACTCGTTCTCTCTGGTAATTCAACTTTCCTCCGGACTTGAAGGACAGTCAGTTAAACAGGTCGTTCGCTTTAGGCGTAAAAGTGAACGTTTTATCGAATTAACTTAATAATAAAAAAAAAAAGAAGTTAAAGAGAACGACACCATCCGAAACAACGTACATAAACTTAACAGGAAACAACAGAAGTTTTCAACAATATGTCCCTATTTGGAAATTTATAATTTTAGAAGAAAAATATCTGTCTCATCATTCTTTACACGTTATTAATTACAACGTAAAGAAAAAATTTTATTTTAAATAAATTGCTTAAAATACACACAGACAATAACAGTTCTATATAAAAAAAGAATTTTGCTGTAGATAAAAGTAATTTTGTTTTTATTTTGAATAAACGAATCGTACCACTGCTGCAAGTAAAACGGTTTTTTGAAGCTTTCACCTATATTGCAAACAAAACGATTTTACTTATAACTAAAACCATGTGTTCTATATATATATGTTTAGTATACCCGAGTCGAAATTTAGCGTCTACATTGAAGCGCCTCATTTCCTCTTTTCTGATGTAGGAGTAAGAGAGAAAGTAGATGCTACTTTGACGCTACAACATGTCCGAAATTTCCCTTTTTCCTGCTAAAGTTTTAAAGTAGGGTTTGAATTCCGAC
>QVOA01009441.1:0-13608 GCA_014825685.1 Pseudomyrmex cubaensis | reverse complement strand
CTTAACTTTTAATCAATTAATTTCATTATGGGTTAACTTGTATCTTAACTAAATTAAATTTTTAAGGCCTTTAACTTTAACTTAACTTACTTAAAAAAGAAATTTAACTTACCCAACCCTGGGTATTCTCATATACATGATGCACAAACCTAGCATCCTATATTTAAAAATTAAAAATTCGAAAATAAATGTGTAAGAATCTGCACTCCTAAAATATAAATAAATATTAAATATATTTATCCCGCAAAACATCCAGCGATCGGCTCTCATTACCTGCGAAATTTCATTGTTAATTATTTTATTGTTGATAACTTTCCTGATACGAAACAGGCAAAGCATCGACTATATTAATTTGTTTGTTGACATGTACGAATTTTTTGTGTATTAGAAAAATACTTCGTGAAACTGATTTTCAATCCATTCGCTTAGACGTAATTATCGTCGTGTTTAACGTTATCGCTTTTGGAATTCCATTTCGCGATCATGCATATAGGCCTGTTTCCGTTAAGCATAAACACGGATTCCGCTTTATCCACATGGGATGCGTGGAATGTTCTCGAGCATGATGATTAATCCTCAAACACGATTTTATAATTAACCTCAGAGACGAGAGACAACGAGCTTCACTCTTTTGAAATGTGTTCCTAGAAATGTGATTCGCACCGCACAGATAATTAAATTTGCACTCGAGTCAAAAATGTACGATTGTTGTCGTACTTTTCGTAAAAGCAAGTTTTTTTTCAAAACTTTTGTACTCAATAAAAAAAATTACATAAAACATTGCAACTGATAAAATTTTGATAAGGTTTTAATACTCGATCAATTTCTGATGGAAGATCTGTAAATGGCAGCAAAGTCTTCGGCGTTGTCGATACGATCGCCTGTTCTTTAATTTAAATGAGTACAGAAGTCTCTCGTCGAAACTTCGCCGAACTCTATGAGCTATCGGAATCTCTCGGCGAGATAACGTCACAATCTCGATCCCATCGAAATTACATCGTGATTTCTGTGGTTTATAGCTTCAACTAAATTAAACACAGAACTGGACTGCGCTTCATACAATATTACCAATTTGCGCTCTATAATCAAGTGATAGTTCAAATTGCAGCGGGGGTGAATAGGATGTTTGCGCTTCAGTAATCCTGCATTATTTAACAGCTATTGTTTGGGATTTGTGCTATGAATATAGGAACGGGCTTGATCGAAAACTTTCTAATCACGCGAAGCGAAAAAGTTATTACATAGTAAAGATACGGCTACAAAATGTAGTATTCTTTCCGGTAAAATTTCTTTTTGTTTAAAGTTTAAATTGAAAAAACCGCAATGATTTTTTATAACAGCTGCTTGCGATATTACATTGTGTGTGGTTTTTTTTTCCAATTTATATATGTATTTTGTATGTCCTGCTTTTACTTGTACTAAAGGTTTGTGAATATTGAACGTGTAAATGTCAAAGAATGTGTCGGAAATTTTTATAACATACACAACGCACAAAGGGATTAATTTTTCATAAAAACACATGTACCAAAAGTTTATTTACAAACATTTAAAATTTTAAATTTCAACGCTTTGTATTGTGTATGCGACATATCTTATTGTATGTTGTTCGTTTGTTTCAGAAACTAATGCATAAAATATTCTGCTCATCGATTTTAAAACTATTAATAATCTGAATAATACTGGTCCGTATCACGAGAATTTCTCCGAATGGACGCATACATTTCGATTTTTCACCATTAGCGAGAACATTTACATTACAAATCCGTGGCGCATTAAAACAATTTGCGTTTATCTTCGTTGATCGTGTGCGAATCGCACCGTGTTTCAATCAAAATATACTGTTGCACGAATCGTATCTCTCTTTCTTTTTCTCTTTCTCTCTCTCTCTCTCTCTCTCTCTCTCTCTCTCTCTCTCTCTCTCTATCTCTATCTCTCTTTACTATCTACTGTTATTCATCCAAGTATAAATAAAAAATAAGAATGTTTTAAAAACATGTGTTCGGACGAGCGAAAAGTCAAAGCTAATATTTGTAAAGCAAATTCTCAATAATGAAATCACAGCAAATTCTTCCGTACTCGCGAATCTCCTCATGTATCATTCTGAATTTTTCGGGAAAGAAAATAAACTATAACGAATTAAGCATTTGAAGGTTTGTGTAGTTTAAAATGTGTAAAAATTTACACTCTCAAATATAAGTATATTTAAAATATATTTATATATTCGCAAAACATCCAACGATCGGCTCGTATCACCGTTGTAATTTCATTACTAAAATAAACTATGTTTATTTTCAAAACCACGTGTCTGATAAATAATATTAACGATTTTAATCTTGTTCAATGATCGTTTTACAGTGTGCCTTTACAGAACTATTAAAAGATGTCTATCTGTTAAAAAAATATATAAACATAAATATTATAACATTGATATGCACAAAACTTTAATGTATATATAATATATGTATTATATCTCTATGTATTATTATATCTCTATATATAATATATGTATTTTATCTCTATGTATTAAGAAAAACAATATGAATGTTTTTTTATATGACGTTATTTTGATGATTATTTTTTACGATAAGTAATTTCGTGAGAAACCCATCGAATAAGATCTCTTACCGATATCGACGTTCGTTCGGCGTCAGTAGTTCAAGCTCGCACTAGTCAGACCCGCCGGCAAATGCGCCTTCATTCTTCAGAACTCTTTGAGCGGCGAAAAGTAAGAAGTTTAAGACTCGTTATCGAGGTCGTAAAATAGAACGCAATATAGGTAATTTTACAGGAACTCTATGTAATATTTTTAATCAGGGCAACATGTTTAAAAATAAATGTTAAACAACAAAACAATTTTACGCGTTAAAAGAATGAATTAACACGTTACACACTTTAATGTTAATTATAATTCAAAATATATATTCACTACATCAGATTTTTTACTGTGTAAATATTTTTTTTTGAATTATTTCAAATCCGATTTCTCTCAGCCAGATTTGCTTTGGGCATTTGAAATAAAATTCAGATCGCGCGATACGAACGAAAATGATTGACGTGTTTTTTAATCGATGAACGAGTTTTTAGAACGTGATCCTGTTGTTCTCGCAGGATGTTCTCGGAGAAGACGTGCGAACGTCTGGGAGTATGCGCGTCGACTGTTTTGCAGTTGCGAAATGCGTCCTCGGTCGCGAGACGCTACTCAAACCGTGGCGCAGTCTCCACCGTTATTAGTTCAGTCACTCTCCAATCGCGCATTACTACCCTCGACGTTTCTTTCATTCTCGGATTTATCATCGAAGAGATATAGCGTATTTCCTTTTCTCACGGCTCTATATGTGTTCTCGAGAATTTCATTTTTGAAAAACGTTAGCGTCACGAATTTGACAAATTCGATCTACCAAAATACGAATTCAACGCATGCGGGTAAACTCAATTTATTTCACACACTCTCGCGCGCATCTCAATGCGAGAAAGTAATTTCCCGCTCTGTAATCTATCGCTTCCGATATCTACATGAGCGAGAACAGTTGCTCAGCAAGCTTTGAAAAATAAAAAAATAAAATAAAATAAATAACACTCTACTGTATATACAAATGGTCACATTATTAAAATTATTTTTAATAATGTAACCATTGTTAAATTCAAGCGACAATCTTGTTGATCATCTTTTCATCTCAATATCTCGAAAGGTTCGAGAATAGAAGCGCGGTTGTTTTTTTATCTATCTGAAACAAAGTTTTTTGCGCATAAAAAAAATCCAAATGTATGATTGCGACTACAATTTTTTAACATTTTCCCCTGCTTACGAAACATATTCCGAGATGACAGAATTAAACGCAATGGAATAATCTACGCGAGATCAGCTTTTGCCGGAGCGTTGACGTGTATAGTTGCTCCCGTTCGGGATACACAAGATTAACCTTTGCCGAGGCGTTGACGTGTATGATACGCATTCGGGACACGCATATGTGTACCTACATATCTCGGGTTTACAAGAATCTCGAATTCACGAAAAGTCGTACGAGATACAATCGGAAAGTGATGCAACGTGATCGTGGAAAACATTTGAGATATGAAACTACAAAAATGCGACGTAAGAAGCAACATATGGTTTTATAAAGAATATATAAAATCTTCGATAACTTTTTAGTGACGTTGTTACGTTATATCGAGCTTTGTGAATAATAAATTATTGTATAATATTATTATTGTATATGGTATTGCGTATTATTGTATATTCTGTAAATATTTGAAACATTTAATTTCGAAAAGATAAATGATAAATTTCTAAAGTTAAGAAATTCTATAATTCCTACATTTAACGATATACAAACACAGTCTCCGAGAGAAGATAATTACGCGTGTAATTTCCGTATCGTTTAACAGCATAAATTAAAATTCTTGCAATTTCCAAGTTGTAGCGCGTAATCCTTTTTATACGCTTATTTTTAATTTTCGCGACTTCTCGAAGCGACAAAGAGAATCGTTAAAAAAGCACAATCGAGCAACGTTTAATCGAAGCGTGAAATTAGATAGTGACCTTGCGCCAATCGGCGAGAACACAATGTGAAAGTACGGTCAGCTCCCGTCGGCATCATTGTCACGAGCTGTATGTAAGGAAGATTACGTGCGCGTCGCACTTACTCTCTTCTCGGCGTTAATTAAACTAGATGATGTATATAGAGACGGTGATTACGAAACGATAAACCATTACTCCCGTTACTCGTGCCGTTCTCTGTTAATATTAAGCTCATGTTAGGACCTTACGATTTATTTTGTTAAGATGAAAGTATAGATGTCCCAATTACTGCCACTTTTATTTGTTTTACTTATAAAAATGTAGCGTATGAAAAATAATGCTCATAATAAGTTTTATTGTTAAATTTGGACTTGAATTTACATAGTAACATATTTATGTGTGGTATTAAAAATTTAATGTTAATAAATGAAAGTGCAGTTTGAATTTCAAAAACGCGATTGCGTAACTAGAAACGATGTGAAAGTAGCATCTACCAAACACAGTAATTTTCTCCTATCTGATATATACATCTATATATCTATTATAAAATGAATGTTAAGGTATGGTTTAAGTATCATTTTAGAGATAACATAAGTGATATTTAATTATTAAATTATAATAATTAATAGTGACAGCAATAGGGACAATATTTTCCGAATTGTTCATATCATTGCCATCAGTAATAGAAACAAAAGAAAGTCTCAACTACACATAACTGTCAACTAAAGCTGTAAAAGGACCGGCTATAATCGAATAACAGTTAATGATACTGACAGTTATTTAGGGGCAGTTATGTGTACTTAAGGTAACAGTAATAAAGACAATGGAGTTTATTGTATTAATTAATAATTAATTTTTCACAATTAATACATAAAACATTTTTCATAAAGAAAAAAGATGTTAAGCAATATTATACTCTAAAACTGGAACCATTTTTACATTAAACAACTTACAATATACAGTACCTACCTTCCATAAGTTTGGAAACACCCTACATTTTAGAGGCAAACAATCGCATGACAACTGTGCATGTTTGAATATCATTGTAAGACGTTCAAATAATAATAAACATTTTTATCTAGAACACTTATAAGCTTGTATATGCCGAAAATTTGTCAGATCATTTCGTACCATCGTTAACCGGCCGGAGTGGTCTCGCGGCCTGAGTGCGAGTGGGAGGTCCCGAGTTTGAATCCACACCGTCGGATTTTTCCGGGCCAGGTCTCTTTCAAGTCGAGTTTATCGATTGAAAAGCGAACTGAATCGGGCCTCCAAATCAGCTTGAATGGATCGTGGATGTATAAGCGGAACGTTGAAAAATATTGTAACCCTGAGGGGAATCAATTAAACTTCCTTGATCTATTTCATAGCATCGTGCTTACATGCGTTATAAATACACGTTAGAGAAACAGTAAGTCGTTTGAGTGTAATTTAATTACTATTTCTGTAAAAGTGGTGAACTATTTGAGTTGCAGATTGATTTTAGACTTCGTAAAAGTTGCAAAAGTTACAACAATGATCGAAAATGGCAAACACGGCAAAATAAGTAACAATAGACAAACAATAAACCAGCGCGCGAAATTCAACTTTGAGCGCTTTAATGCGAAATGATTGTCCGATATATTTACGGTATATACAAGCTTATAAATGTTCTAGATAAAAATGTTTATCATCATTTAAGATGTCCTTACACACACAATGTATTCAAACCATAAATATGCATAAATCGCTGTCATGCGATTATTTGCCTGTAAAACGTAGGGTGTTTTCCAAACTTATGGAGGGTATTGATCATTAAATGAAGCAACGCGATAAACTGGCAATAATTGGCAATAAACCTTATACATCTTTTTCTGTTTGCTTAAATGTTAATCCGGTAATGGCTATTTTAAGTGAATGCCTCACTTCAGGCGTTTTTCCATTCGCATAAAAGTATTCTATTGTTTTTCCTATTCCCGAAACATTCCTCTGAATCTTCTTTCTTTTAACTCATTTCACTCTCGTCTTTTCTTTCAAAGGCATACTTATCTTAGAGCATATTTATTTTCATCAATTGACAATCTATTCTTACCCTCAACACCAATGTTATTTTATCTCGTCCGGTTTTACAAAGATCTCGTTATTTTATCTCGTTCCTATGCATTTCTAACTCTGTTTTTCGTAGGTTCTGCTGCGTTTGTTAGTCTTGACTAACTCTTTCTTCAAAAAGGTTTTACACCGTAAGCCATAAGTTATTTTTAGTTAAGCTTGGTCATTATAGATTTTCCACATCGTCTTTTTCATTTTTTTTCTAATTGCTTGTTTTTTTCTAATCGCTCACAAGAAATAATCATTAGTGATTTTCACCTCTTTTTTCCTTTTCTCTCGTGATTTCCTCTGGAATTTTTCAAAGCTCCTATTCTTTTCAATTTGTTTGTTGCTGACTGATGATGTTCTTTTGTTAAAATCCTTTAACGTATCTTCGAGAGAGTCGACCAGATTTCTAAACAATGACTTGCTCTAATAACAGTCTGCATTTTAATCTGTCAAAGTTTAGCTTTATGATTATTGGCTCAATGAGTTTGCAATCAAAAGATTCCAACTTTTGATATTCATATAAATAACGTTTGCATTGCATCTTGTTCGTCTTTGAAAATCTTTAGAATCCATGTCGACGCGCAGGTATTGATCTTTTGAAGATCATGTTACTGTCAAGTGTAGAGCTGCTTTTATACATCTTTGCATGTTACATTCTCTTCGTTATGTCTTGACTTTGTCTCAAAAGCTTCATGTCTTCCCAGTCCGTTATGTCTCTCTCTTTGATTACTTTGATGTTGTCTGTATTCTAAATATTATATGCAGAATATAACATCGGATTCAGCGAGTACAAAATTCATATCTTAGGTTTTCTTGTAGCGTTCGCAAATTCAATCACATTAGCTCTTTGTTTGTTCGAGTTGGCTAAAGGCGCGGTTGTATGCAATTTTTCAATTTCTACGAAGGGACAATATGGAAATATTTCATCCACATATGATGCAAATCAATCTAAGATGAACTTTCGAATTAAAATTCAGTTCAAATTATTACATTGAATATTTTACATGTTAAATAAATAAAATGTATATGTTTCGCATAACATCTTGTACATTGACCAAATATATTGTTTCTCTAGTTTGATACTATAGGAGCCTTATTTGTTCTACTCGGTTATGCGCAATTTGAAAAAACAAAATAGAGAGAGAGAAAAAAATATAATAAAAGATCTATCAATCGCAAATAAAAGAGATCGCGATTCCATTTCGCGATTTTAGCAATCTCTCATCGGGAATCACATGAGACATAATTTTACGAAATAGAATTACTCTGATTAGTTCTCTATCATCTCTCCAACTCTTTTTTGTTTCACAAAAGCGGAAACGAATTATTATGATGAAGAGGAAAATCAATCAGATCGAATTCGTTCTGTGAAATTATGTATCGTTTATTATGCGACCAAAATAGCACCAAAAATCAGAACAGAATAACTAGTTTATTTGCGATTGAATAATCTTCAATAAATTTTTTCCGTTCTGATTTGTTTTTTTTTTTTTTATCTGCATGCGACTGCACTTTAAAATTTTCATCAGAGATATGTTTTGCATTTATATTGTCTATAGTTTGTAGTGTCTTCTAGTCTGATGTTTCTTCTTATCTTTATGAATTGTCTCGAATGTTCATTCTTGCTCTCTCCCGTCCACTTATCGTCAATCAGAATTATCCTTTCTTCCCGTTGCTCGCAAAACTTTCGCAAAGTCTTTTCTTGCGTTGTAGTAAAATAGTTCAGTTTATATCCACTGTTTACTCAAGAGAAAAGATCGCTTCCTGGGTTTTGCGCTGCCGCTGCTTCTCTTTAAAAGTTATTTGTAACGAATTGTTAACTTTCTATTTAAGTTTGTGTATTTATTTTGTACAAAATAGTTACCGACAATGTTATCGTTGTTCTTAGTAGAGTAACTTTGGTATTTACGCCACGCAAGGTTTTGCATAGAAAATCATCCCATAGAATATAGAAAAAATAAAAAAAGTGAGGATAATTTGTGCGCAAAATTATTAGATACGTGATATGATTACTATGTAAGACCTTGCGCACAATATTAAGAATAGGAATATATATTAAATATTAGAAAAAGAAATGTGAAATAATGTCACATTAAACAAGAGAACGGAATAGATTAATTACTCCAAATTCTTATATTGTTTTAATTTATGATGCATTAATTTATTATACGTTCTTGTTTTGTAAAGAAATAATTCGAATTTCTTATTTTTATATATTTAATATTTATTCTTATTCCTACTTTTGTTTATTGTGTTCAGGGCCTAAGATTTGTAAAAAGTTTAATGGTTGTTTTGCGATAGATAAGTGTAGAAGAATAGTAAAGAATGGAATGCAGCAAACTACAAGCACTTAGTTTATTTTTTAGCTGTCTTGTATATCTCAACGTAATCTCAATTTGGAAGTAGTTTTAGCGTGAATACATTCCGTTTCATGTATATGCGCGCATTTATCCATAGAACACGTTACGTATACCGTGTGCGCATATGTATGAAACTGAACGAATCCCGTGTGAGATACGTGCCTCGTAATACAGCGTTTGCGCTACACGGACATGCGTGGGACGCTTTCTAGTTAGCGACACAAGTCGACACAAAAGTCGTCTTGTCTTTGTTTCTCATTGAATATTGAACAAAGACAGAATGACTCTTGTGTCGCTTCCTGAAAAACGTCTGTAGTTAGTGTAGAACAAAGTTATTTGGGCCGAGAGGCTAGTTGGGATTTGCAAATATCTCAATAACCGAAATATGTATGGAACATATTGATGCTTGCGTAAGAAAGCGCGAAGATTTTAATTATAAAAAAAATTATTTCAATGTCGATATGGGACTAGTTCGGTCACGCGTTCATTTATTTCTGACTGTAGAAATTGCTTTTTCATTTTTAATAAGTTTTTTTTTATAATTATTTTTCATTATATTGTTATAAATGATTTTACATTATATTTTATGTTTAATTTTTATTATAAGATGTTGAGTTTTTATTTCAATTCAATGTTTGTTAGGTAAAGCACATTTTATATATAAGTATTACATACTTTATAAATAAAACCTTTAATAAAGATTTGAATAATATATCTAACTCTGTTGTTATTAAATAATATATAATCCTTATTAAACAATTATACTTTAGTTTCGACTTACTTCTCGGGATAGCTCAATATGCCTACCTTCTGGGAGATGTTAGACCACTCTGACTTTTTTCATTCAACATACAGTTTTACTTATGTACGCAATATTTTAAGGATCTGAATGCTTACTTCTGAGCTAGATAAATATACCTACCACTTTTTTAAAATTCTTATTAGTCTATCATAACTATGTGAAGATTTATAATAGATCTATAATTTAATAAAAAAAAGTACCTAGCTTCGCTCCGCTTAAAAAAGTTTTTTTAAGAATAAGGATTTTATATTTGTATTTTTTTAATAATAAAAAAAAACCAAATTTTAATTGATATAGCTTATTTGTCTTTGACATCATAAATAATCTTTGATAAATTAATTATTAATTATTAATACTTTTTGATGCAACGCATGTATCGAAGTTATCTTATATTTTATTTATTTTGTTTATTGTTATCATTTTTGTTTGTTGTAGATTAGGCTTAGAACAGCTCCCATACTGTTTCATTTTTTAAAGCGTTCTAGGTAATGTATTATGCGTAAAAATTTTTATATTCAATTGTGTTCTTCAATAAAGATTTATTTTTATTATTATTGTTGTTATTATTGTTATTATTATTATTATTATTATTCAAACACAACTGTGCGTCAAGGATTGTGAGCAACGGCGCGGACTTTCGCTTACGTAACGCTATAACAGGACGTGCGCCGTGGAGGAAAGAAGCACGTGAATGAGTAGCACGGCCACGTGATCGCGATATCACGTGGTAAGGATAGCTCCTGTTTCTCGGCGTTTGTCACGTCCACGTGACAATGAACCGCCCGGTTTTCCCTCGCCGCGCGAGATCAGGTGGATGAATTACATAAATAGTAAATTTTTTTTCGACTATATCAATAAGAGGAAGGAAAGATTAACCATTTTTGAAAAGAAAAATCGATCAATAATTACGACAATGTCGACAAACAATTATGTAAAATTGTAGTTGATCATTAACTGAAGTTTACTCGCAAAAATAACTTGGGATATTGTATTGTGTATTATTTTTAGCAGCAACCTTGATATCCGAAAAATTCATAAAATAGTAGGTCAATCACTCGCTCAAACTCTTTCTCGTTGCGCATATAAGAACTAAACTTATTTCAAGCTTTACTTTTACGGTAACTCTAAAGAGATAATCAAAAGCTCGAACTGTGCTTGAAATAACATGATTCAATGAGACATAAAAAGAAGTGGCTTTCAAAGAAATTATTTCATAAAATGATAAAAATATGTCACTTGTATGCTTATACTTTATACAATTCGTTTAAAATAAAAATATTGTAATCACATATAGATGTCACTTACAATTATATTTATTAATTATAAATAGTATTAGGTAATTCATCATTGTTTTTAACACAGAAGCAAATATATTTTACATATACATTTATATATTTGAATATATAGAAAATATCAGGAACTAGGTTTTTTTTAACGAAGTTACTTAAGCAACACACGTTTTGATTTCTAAGAAAAATTAGTTTTTAGAAAGTTATGAAAAATGATGTGATGAACAAACATTTAATTTCTAAAGTAAATAAAGTATAGATGAAAGAATGACAGTCGATAATTCTTTTTATAAAAAACATAATAAACGATACTTTAAAAATTAATAATTTACTTTTTGTTCATATATATTTAGCTGTTCTTATGAAGTAACTTCTCGAGCACATTTAACAATTTATCCTGACGAGCCATCGCCTCTTCGTGCATCAATCTGCGCTGGAGAAGACTTTTTTCTGTGACGCAAATCGTCTTCTTTAATATATCAAGTAATGAGTCCTGACGAGCCATTGTTTCCTCGTGCATCTTCCTTCTCTCGTTAGCACGTCCCTCCATAACACCAATTATATCTTCCGAAGTTCTTAGACCTGCAATTCCATCAACATTGCAATAATAAAAAATAAAGAAACGGATAATATAAATATTATCCTACATGAAACTGTACTTGCGCGCTTTGTGCTCAGAAAGTTAGCTGCAATACTCACGTTTAGAAGCCGATTCACCTTCCAATAAAGAACTATCTCGTTTGTTAATTTTCCTTTTTGTCTCATCGTTTTCAGGAAATATTAAAGATTGATCATCATCTGCTGTCTCCAATTCCCAAGTTGTTTCCTTATTTTGATACAATTTATCTAAGATCTATAACACACCAAAAATATGTTTATATTGAACAAAAATGTATTGAAACACTGGGATTTTTGTTAAAAACTGTACAGAATTATTGTAACAAGAAGTCTCTTGATAAACACAAAATAATACAAGATAAAAGATAAGATAAAAATATAATCTATAGTTATTTATAGTTAATTCATAATTACCTCATAATAGTGCCATGTGCGTCTGTATCTCTCATTTCTGTGAGCCTTTATATTTTTATATGTATTTCTTAACCCTGATATTTTACTCTTACATTGAGAACCTGTAACTTCGTAACCTTTCTTAGTCAATTCTGAAGCAACCATTGACCAGAACTTTTTTTGTGTCATTTTTCCAGTCGCCATGTGATGCTTTTGCTCTTTGTAATATTTGAGGAGCAAAAGTATAGCCTCGTGCGGCCAACGAAAACTATCTGCAAAACCCTCTGAAATATGACCATTTGCATTCCTGCTGTTTTTGCAATAAAATGTTTTGTTTTTTTTTGTTTTTTTAAACACAACATATCATACCTTTTTCTTGACCAGAAAGAGGATCAGAAAGTTCTGGCACTATTTCTTCTGCATTATCTGCTATATAACAAATATATTACTCCTTTAAATTATCGCTAATTTATTTTATTGTAAAAATCGCTAAAAAAAATACAGTATTCTTATTATACCTGACGCTTCTATCTGAGAATCGTCATTTGCTTTGTAATTATTCAAAAGTTGCATCGCATAGTTGGCATCTGTTTGAACAAATCAAATTCAAGTGTCAAGAACTCTTTTATTCCAGTTTGGTTTATTAATGGCTGAAAAATCGGACGCGATAGTCATGAGCGATGGTTCATATGATTGACAAACCGTGCTTTATCGTGTTCGATAATTTTTCGAAGTATGCGTAAAAGAACGCGATTTCTATTTAAGCACGAAACACTTCGAAGTATTTATAATGATCAACTGGACTGCGGTGAAAATCAAAACAATAGTGTATGTATCTGCAAGAATTATAACGAATGTAGAATGCTTAATATTGCAATTCTCACCTTGATTTGCTTTTTGCAACTCCTCTTCAGACACATCTAATATATATAGAAGTTCTGTTGCGCTGTCAAATACTCTGAGTTTCGGCATTATTTTTCGAGACTGTATTAGCTTTTATTATTAGATTCTACACGCACTTCGTTAACATTCGAACGCTTCAATCATAACCTAGCGAAGGATGCGATTAAATAGATCTCACTCAACGGAGTTCGACGAACGCTTCAATCGCTTTTCCTCAAACCCGATTTGCATAAGTCGCAACTTTTAACAAAACTGACCAATCGCGTTGATCGATCAGCGAACTCGACAAACGCAATTGGTCGATCTCGCGAGATTCTACATTCGATCCAACAAAAAAATGGCTTCATGGAGAACTATCACTGACTACGTTTACACTGGTAAAACCTTTTTAATAGTTTTCTTTGTTGGCCGTTGTAACGGTCGGATGTGCGTAGTTACGCATTTATTTTTTGGCCTTATACGGTGGATCCTTTCCACTAGTCGTCTTCGAGGATTGTTTTCTGGTTCAGCACGCCTAGTGCTACCAGTGTGTTATGTTTTTGACGATTTTGTTTGTGTATGTACGCAGACCGGGAAAGTACCCTCTACATACTTCTCCCGTTGTTTCGATAAGAAAAAGTGCAGTAGTGTGTTAGTTCATCTGAGCTA
>QVOA01009440.1:0-16718 GCA_014825685.1 Pseudomyrmex cubaensis | reverse complement strand
AAAAAAAAAAAAAAAAAAAAGAGCGAAGAGAAACTTTATCGACTACGTCGATCAAGCGGCAAGGTAAAGGACGTGTTTTTATGGCATAATCGTACTGTGTCATCTCCCGTCGCGATACGTCATTCAAGCGCATACGTTCTAGAAACGAGACCGGCGAAACAACGAACGAGAGACAGAAAATTGATAATAACTTAATGACGGGAATATACAACGAGAGTTTCTGTAAATATATGATTCGGTAAAAAATATTGTGATTTATTTGTATGTTGTTATTTGTTTGATATTCGAGCTGTTTTTTCTTTAATCGCAATGCAATACGAGAGATTGTTATTTTATTGCGTGAAACTCTCTATCTCTCGCGGAATAATCTTTTAAAAATCCCGTGTTGTATGATCTATAAAACGGACGTTCTTCCCATTTTGCGTTAGTTATCTGCTATTTGCCGAGCAATAAATACATTTTTTGTTTCTGCTCTTCCTATCTCTTTCTCTCGCGACTCTTCTCTCAACTCGAATTGCGCTTAAACTTGTAGCAAATCCATTTGCGGCATATCCGCTTACGAATGCGGGCCGTAGAAACTCGGCGAAAAAAAAAACCCCTATCCAGCTCGATATCGGGAATTTATTTTAACTGCTGACAAATATCTTCTGCCGATTCTCGACGCGGGTTCTCGATGCTGCCGCGTTCGTACAAGCACCGAGAGCAGTCGCGAGTTGCCCGATCGCGCGCGCGAAGGATTTTTTCCAGCTCGATTTTTTCTGACTGCGAATGAGCTTTTTGACAAACTCACCTAAATGCAATTCGGTCGAGTTTTATTTTTCGCTAACAAGATCTGTTCTTATTATATGAAAAAAAACCCCTCATTAAAGCGATAATGTGTTAATTTTTTCGTGCAGTTTTTTTCCTCTGCTAAATATTGCATAAGTCTCTCTCTTTCTCTCTCTCTTCTACTTCTCCCTCAGACCTTATTTTCATTTTACTCGTCTCGTTACTCTCTGCTTATTAAAACAGAATTTTTCAGCTCGGCTTGAAAAAAAAAATATATTTAATACTAATAAGAAATCTCTGAAAAGTTTACGCGCAAATTCGCGCTTTGCGAACGAGATATATATATATATAAAAGATGTTCCATAATAAATTCCCTCGCGTCGTAAAATTTAGCTCTTATTCCAGTCCGGCGATCACCGTCTTTATCGAAGAATTAAATATTTTCTTCTCACGAAGAGGAAGAGAAGTATTCTCTCTGCCGTCTTTTGTACGCCCGTCCTTGTTGTTCCGTCCTCGAGACGTTTCCTGATCCTCGAATTCCCGGCCTTTGTTTTGCCACGTTCCGAGTTTCGAGCTCCGTCGTTTTCGTTTCCGTTCTTCTATTTCTCACCTCTTATTCCGCGCCCGCTGCACACCAGGGCAGCTTCTTCGATCTCTTCTTCTATTTTTCGGACTCCTTTCATCACTTTTTCACGTGCCGAGGAGAATACTCGAGTATCGGTCGTGGTATGTTTTCCGCCGGATAAGTCCGGACTGGACAATCGGAGTTCACGCTAGAGCGTTTAAATTTCCGTTTGGAGGAAGAAACTTATCGTTACTCACCTCGTGTATCAACTCGTCTCGCGTCTCTTTCAATTTTACATTTTTATATTTACGGAGTCTCTTCGCGCAGTCGTCAACTTTTTTTTTTTTTTTAATTTTCGTTTTTCTTCAAATTTCACTTTTTTTGATTTCCGTAATGACAGATACTCTGTAATATTTCGGCTCGAGATGTAAATTAACTTACTTAGACAGAAGATTATAAACTGCAGTGATACACCGTATGAATATAGAACAGGCTTAGTCAGTCAGCACAGATGAACGGATAAACGCTAATTGCATCCGGCTTACGGTAGCTTATTTGAATGCACAAACATTGAGGGATATCGAACACAATCTGTGTTTGAGCCGGGGTATTATTATTGTATCGCTTGTGTGGTTTTTTTTTTCTCATCAGAAAATCTACAAACCTCGGAGATGAAAATCATGCACGACCAAGAAATATCATCCCTTCCGTCGTTGGGACATAAAATCTCTAAGACACGAGAGAATCGGCGATACGGAAAATGTGGGACGTGCGGTTTTATGAAAACCGAATATCCCATTTCGTGTAACAATTTTCTGTGTTTCCGCGCGGCCTCGCTTCCGATTATTTGCCAAATTGCTTGACATATAAATGTTATTACGAAACAAAAGCGTGCTTACGACGAAGAGAGGGAATTTTCGTCGGACTTTTAGAAATGTCTTTTTATACAACCAATTTTCGCGCGGATGGCCGAAGCTCTGCTCTCGGATGGCCCATCGCGATACAAACAGGCGGTCGAATTGTTTCTCGCGCGGCATACAAATGTCTCCCAATAGACGCGTTACATTGAGGGGAGAGAGAAGGAAACGCAAGAAACTCCGCAGGAAAAACGCTCTTATGGTTCCGCGAATGGATCTCGCGTTGAAGAATTGATGATCGCATTTCACCTAATCGCGGCAGGTGCCGTGTATTTCGGTGCTCTTATCGATAAAAGCTCTCACGTTTCGTAAGACGGGCAAATGGAAAACGTCTGCAAGAGTGAGTTTCACTTTCGCCTCATTGTGTTTCTTAATGAATAATCGCTATGACGGATAATGTCATGTGTCGTAATTTCGCGCAGCCGCGGAAGTTTTTCGCGAAACGGACGAAGAAAAAAAATAAAACGCGGAGAGAATTTTTATCACACCCAACTCGTTTAGGAGGGAGAAACACGTCGATCTCTTCTTTCCTCCCCTGGTTTTTGTTTCGCGAACGACGACGGTGGTGATTAGACGAATCGCTGCGGAAGGAAACGGGGAGTTGCGGAGAGAACGGAACTGAAAGTCCGAAGACTGAGGATCGAAAGAGAACGGGCGAACAAAAGACGGCCCCGCTGTATTATTATGTCGGTCCCCACTTATTCACGATACACTCTACCGGTGCAGACAAGAGAAGCAAATAAAAAAAAAAAAAAGAAAAAACTCAAAGTCGAATACCGAGAGTGAACGGTAAAGAAAAGAGGCAAAGGGGTGCATTATTTCACCGTTATATTTTGAACAAAATTCTTCGTTTAACGCGCGCACACACAGATGCACACACACACACACATATATACATCACACGTAAGACGATATACCTCCTCTTTTCCGTCAAAGAAAGTGTTTGAAGTTCTACGGAAAAGAATGTTCGAAGGAGGTTTCAAGAAGCCATTTTAATATCGGAACTAAAAAAATCTCAGAGTTATTACACAATAACAAATTTTTAAACAAAAAATAAAAATTGCATTTTACTACAAGTTACATTGTTGCGAAGATTCGAATATATTCTGTGCAATTTTTTATCGCGCGCGTTGAATTGTTGAAAATCTTTCCATCTGCTATCCAATCACCGGGTGATAAAATACACCCAAATCGCGTGAATAATGTCCGCGGATATGATTCGATAATGCTGCTCGAATTCGCATATAAAACTTCGGATATTTTGTTTTATTTACGCGCTGCCGCGCGCGCGTTTATTGGATCCACATACAGGTGGCTGTAAAACGCGGGCTCGATATAATATATTTCGGCGAGGGAAAACGCGCGACGAAGCCCGAGAATTTCCACGACCATAAATTTTTAGATTAATAAATAATACCGGCACACGCGCGCGGCGACGCGACCTCGGTTGCGGTCACCGGAAGCAAGACGCAACTCACCCTAGATTACGAACCGCCGTCACTGGAGATAACTTAAAAGCAGCGAGCGCGCATACACCGACTTGTCAACGCAATTAATCCGGCGTGGCGTTTATCGGTTTAAAAAGACGATACTTGTATTTGGATTGCGCGTAGCATTCGTTCGATTTGCTGCTATGGGATCCGAGATTTCTCCTCTTCGTTCTATCAATTATTCATCTCCGCGTTTCTTCGCGAAGTAATCGCTAAGGATCACGCACGCTCGGCGCTTGTTTACACTGCGACGGGAAGTTAAGAGGCTCGGATGCCGGGTTTCCGGCCGCCGAGGCGCCGAGTAATCAACTTTGCTGACCCAGAAAGTCAAAAGGGCTTCGTTTACTTGCCGGGTTTTCTCCCGGTCTCTTCTCTCGCTATCTCCATCTCTTACCCTGCGATGGGTCTCGTCCTCTCTTCGTGGCTTATCCGAGAATACCTTCTTTTTCTCCCGACGTCGCGCGTTTCGCCGTTTTCACCCGTCCTCTTCCTTTTCCTCCTTCTCCTTTTCCTCCTCCTCCGTCGCTTTCCCTGCTTATCTCTGTCCATCCCTCGATTTTCAGCTCCGCGGCGTTCCCATCCACCGGAACAACGTCTGGATCCAGTGGATCTCAGATACGGTGGGTACAGTTAAAATCGGGCGGTGACCGAAAACTTCAATATTCCGGTTCTTGCACCGAGAGAAGAGACGATCGGGAAGACGAGCAGAAAGATATCGGCAGCTGCTAAGAGACCGTATAAATAGAGCGAACACGAAGGTCGCGGGAATGCTTCTGCCAGAGCGACGCAGATCAGATGCCGAGGAAAGATGTTGTGTGCAGCATTTCAAAGTCATCTAAGTCGTCGTCGCGGCGATATCGCGCATCGATCGTTCCCATTTCAAGTGCACATTGCAGAGAAATAGCGGAGGAAGGAAAAAAAAATTATCAGGCATACAAATTGCATTTTCAAACGCTCTTCTTCACGACAACTCACGATCGCGTGCTATTATTTTACGAGAGATCGCGACGACAATAAACAGTTACACTTCAACGATCAAATTTTTGATTTTGGCAACCTTCGTTCTTTAAGTTTTTTCCGATTGATAAAAATTTCAGTGCGATATAATCTTTAAAAATTATTATTGTAATATAAACTTTTCAGTGTAATATAAACTTTTAAAATTATTATTGTAATAACCTCTGACATATTTTAAATCGTAAAAATACACGTGTTGGAACATCTCCCGTTTCATTCATCGAACATCGAGAAACGCAATTTCTGTGAAAATCTAACGTTTTCTCTGAAAATATGCGCGTAGTGGGATATTAATAAAGCGTCTTTCTTCTCTTTGTCGCGCCGTCTGGAACGTTTGTGAAAGAACACTTAATACCACCAGCTTATCATTGTACCATCTTCAACCGTTGGTAGACTTCTGTGTTTTCTTCCAACCTTTATGTATAAGCGTTTGTTCTTTCACCTCCCCCCTCCTTCCCCCCGCTCTCGTCTTTCCTCTTTTCTTCTTCTTCTTCTTCTTCGTCGTGAGAGTACGACTAGATGCAAGCTCCGTTTTCTACCCCCCGGTTATTCGACTTAATTGCTCACTCAAGTGGTAACTTCTCACGCTAATTTGTTTGCATCTGAAAGAAAGAGAGAGAAAGAGAAAGAGAGACATTCCGATCCGATCTTAATTCCAATCTGCGTAGTCTGATATAAACTTAAAGAGGGAAGAGACGCCATTTTGCCTCCTACGCGGTAAACATCGAAGCTCTCGAAATTAATAAAAAAAACATCAACACGCGAGCATAACAGGCTTTCTCAAGACGTACTTTTGTTTGAACAAAGGTCGCAGCGCGCGGTAGATATTATCAAAGTATGACTGGATTTATATTTTCTGAGCGAGCGGCTTTTCTCGTAAAGTTCAGTTCCTCGGCGTACGTCGATGACTAATATTTTATAGCACGGGGAATACCGCGGAAAAGAGAGAGAGAGAGAGAACTGGCGGTATTGAGCGGAAGTTAGAATAGGAGAAGAAAGTAAAAGTTTAACGCGGGAAAAGATCCGTCTGGATCTTTAAGAGTTTAATCGTTCTCCTCCGTCTATCCGCGACGATCATAGACATCACGGGGGATTTATAGTTGGACCCTTCCGGGTTAAAACGGGTCTTGCGTTACTCGGGACGATAGCCGGGGGAGCACGAAGTCAAGGGTTCCCTGAGCTTAAATCGAGTTTGCCTCGATATCGAATTTCGCCGGAAGCAAAATCCCCGATGTATTGTCTTGAAAGACCGGAGACAATATCGCCGGAGTTACTGGTCGAAGAAATGTATTGTTTGAATTTACTTTACAATATTCAACAAGAGATATTGGTCACTGTTGGACCAAAATCGAACCGCCGCCACTGCGTGCTGATCAAATTTCAAGTCGAACTACTTTGCATTGTCAATTTTGTCCGTTTGTACACTTTAAGTCGCAAACAAAAAAAATTGACTTCGTAAGAAGCAAAAACAGCCAACAATTTTCATTTCAAATTTCAGTAAAACGGAAGGACGAAAGTGGGGATGAAGTAACGACGCTATTTTGTTAACGTAGTCAGCGCAATTACATTGTAATTCAATATAAAGTTGAGGAGAGTTGGCGAAAGGTGCGACGCAAGCTAGTTGTACCTTCCGTGATTCAGTTGGCAGCAATCTAAAGTTTATTTGTTAGATTAGAGAGAAAGTGTGTGTGTGTGTGTGCGTGCGTGAGGGAGACAGAGAAAGTGAGATTTATATTTAACTTCATCAGATGCAATTTACATGAAGAGGCTAGTCAAATTCACTGACATTGCCATCTCGTGAGTGAGAGAATAAAGCTGCGACCACCAAGAAGATTGCATCTCGCTGTGACGATTGCAGCGAAACCTTCTGTACCGACATCCAATGTATTTTCTAGATTGAAACTTGCAATCTTACCTGGCGATAATTCAGTTCTCTTCAAACTTTTTATGAGAATTTGTGAGAGATTTTATGAAATAAATAATATAAGAACAAGTCAAACAAAATCTCAGTCTCATTAGAAATATAGTTAAAACAATATAAATGAAATGTCGTAAAGTGTTGATGCAGCAATCTACTCACTTTTTTTACAGATCAAATTGATTTTTCAAATCTGATTTTTACAGAACTTTAACCTTTAGACAGTCAACAATCAATATAAAAAGCCACAGTCAATATATTGGCTTTGAATCTGCACGATAACTTTATACAAAAAACATTACATGTTTACAAGTTTTGTTGAATCAAATATGTACAAGAGTTCAAGAAAACAATACTATTTCTAAGCAAATTTACACTTATAAGATATAAAAATTTTCGTTAAAATGATTTGACAAGTAAAATTTAATTCTGATACGTTATTACTGTTATTTGTTTCGCGATTGATATATCGATATTGCAAACATATACTTTGCGCTATTGCTAATCTTGCAGAAAAGTATTCGAACATAAAAATCTTTGTGTTTACTTGTAATCTTCATTCTACCGTTTCTAACAAATAAAGATAATTAACGCGCACCGCCTGATTCTTGTACGTTATTTGAAACACGCGTTGCAGCACGGCGTCACGTCAAGTAAAGTAGAAATTGAAATGCGATGCTTATCTAACATCTATTATGCGCATACATTTTAGAACTATCTTACCTCTTTGCCATGCTTATTCTCCTTCGCGTAGAAGCCCATAATCGTCTGTTTCCCCATCGTCAGCATGTCCTTGAACCGCGATCGTGAATCAGCACACCTACACGGCGCCATAAAGAAAATTTTAAAGTTAATTGAGAGAGAAATTTCTCATTGTTTACTAAATTTTAGGAAATGTGTGTGTGTGTGTGCGCGCGCATTGCAAACAGTTATTTTATTTTTGCGGATGTTTTTCTCTGTTCATGTACACACGTCATAACCAACACGACGAAAATCGTCGTCGCGCGAGTAGTAATTTATCGCGAACATCACAGAATCCATATAGAACGACGTTAAAATTTAAATTGCGCAAATACATATTTGTGTAAAATAAACATATTTTGTAAGTTATTAAATTTTTACGTACAACACATTTATGTCCAATATGTCCGCTCCTTTTCTAGCGCGCGCGCGTAAACGTCTCGTCCCGCCGCGTTGACGTGCGTTCTAAACAGAATATAAAAATTAAAAACGCTTAACACACATATACTCAGAACAAGAACGTAAATAAAACACGGAAATTTTCAAAGACAGGATAAATGAGAAGGAAAAATCTCTCGTACCTTGAAATATTTATCGTGTCGTTGATCGAATGCACGCGAGAGTATAGTAGAAGTCGGCGGGAAAGGAGGGGAGAGAGGGCGTGCGGTACGGCGCGTGAAGTTGCGCGCAGGTCCCGGGTGTCACTTGTCAGTCTGCCGCAAGAGCTCGCGCCGTGAGGTTCGTGTTGCTCGTCGTTCCGTGACGTGTGCCCGCGTGAGCGCCGTGTCATTCGCGAAAATTCTCATTAATGTCACGATCGCGAGACCTCGATAGAATCGCGACTCGTCGCGGTGTTTGCACGTCGGTTTTCGCGCGGCTTTCCCTCGTCGTCGCGACAAAACAAGGTGCTGCGACGGTAACCCTTGCGCGAACGCGTGTAACCCCTGTGCGACGCGTCGCCGTGAGATCGTCGCCGGTCGCGATTCCGTCTCGAATTGCTCGCGAAGGAGTGCTTGAGTGAAAAATCGTAGTCTGTTTCATTCCGCCGGTGCACGCAGTGAGAAAAATAAGAAAGGCGTGAATTGTGGTTTTTGCTTGCAAAGTGCGTGATTCCTCTCCCTTGGATTACTGGAAGCGGTTGGTTGTCGTCCGTCGGTGCAAAGTTGGCTGCGTGATTTTTTTGCAACGCTCTAAATCGCGGGTATGTATGTAACAACAAGTCGAGTGATTCGCGCTTTACTCGAGTGGGATAGAGGATGCGTGTGCGACTCGTGTCCGGTCCTGTTTATCATGTGCGCGAATATAAAATGAGAGAGCTCGGCCAGTGGGTGGAAACGAAATTTTGTTTTGGCGAGAGTCGGACGCGCGAGTCGGTGCACCGAAATGGAGTTGCTTTCGTTCCGTCTCTCTCTCGCTCACGCGCGTCTCGCGTGTTCCGCGCGTCCCGTGTGTGCACGTCGCGTTCCCGGTAAAACCGTGGGAGCTACGTGTACTACTTTCGGAGCGGATACGCGCGCGTATGTATTTTGCATGGGATACGCGTTATTTATGAGTTTTTATTTGACGATTTGCGCGATTATTTGTTTTTCCACGCGACTACGTAACGTTTCGTTTCAATGAACTTGTCGCGCCGTGAGAGAATCCGTGATTTATTTCCGAATGAATTACATGACGCTTGTTTTGACAAACGGTGTTTCGCCTGTGTGTGTGTGTCGGTTCGTTTGATTTGTTCTGTATCGTTTCGTAATAACGCCATTTTGCAAAGTCGCGTTTTACGTAGAATATTTCTCTCTCTCGACTTGTTTTAATACAATTGTGTAACTCTATTTCTTGCACTTGTGCACACGCATCCACGTATCCTTGAGAGAAGCGATGTTTCACGACTATTTGTAAACACGTAGATAACACTCGTCGAAGTTCCTGCTCCGAAAAGTTCTCAGAAATTTTTGCAAGTACCACTAAAACTAAAATTATCACAGATTTATATTTTTGTTTTTAGAAATTGTAGTGTTTTAAAAATTTGTGAGAAAAGACCTTCCGTTGTAACTGCCGTGCTTGAAAGATTTTACATATTTATTGAAGATCCTTGCAAAAAGTTACCTGGAGCTTCGACGAAAGTGAGATTTTTTTTTTTTTTTGTGCTCAGCTCACCTTGTCTTGGCAAACGCACACGTCTGGAACGTTCAACGTCATAGTTTGCGTATCGCTCGCGGGTCGCGCGCGCGCACCTGTTGTTCGCGTTTCTTTTTTCTTTTACACGCGAGTGTATACATGTCTCTCGGCGAGACGGCAAACGCGATATGTACTGCGTATAAAATTATGCGCGCATGCCCGCGTGCGAGCATATAATACGCGTTTAGTCGTTAAGATCCTCTTAACATTCGCGAGCCGTACGAAGCGCGGAGGAGACGGCGAATCCATCACGAGCCGAACGCGATGATGACCTAAATGCAGCGACTATGTTCGCAGTCGCCACACGCGTTTCTTTGTGAATGACCTCGAACGCCTTTTTCTCTTCTTTTTTTTTTTTTACGCGAACTTGGGAATTAATTGATCGGAAATTGCACCTGCGGCTGACAAGCACACGCGTATCAGAAACGCGTCTTCCGTCGCGAAACGACCAGATCTAGAGAAATATTTCGCGAAAATTGTCATTGATCAGTATCGTGTTCTCAAACGTTTGTTTTATTTATCTCTACATGTTTTTGTTTTTATTTAATTTACAATCAAGTAGCGAAAATCACTCTTGTACGCGGTAAAAGTGAGATTGGAATTTTTATATTGTTGGGTATGAGATCTTCATTATCATAATCGTGCCGGTCGCTGTTCGGAACGTGCATTTCACAGCGGATGCAGCGTCATTTGTCAGTGTAATCATGGTCAATTATCTCGTAATTGTTTACGTTATGACGAATGATTCGCGTGATCATTAAGGGCGGAGATAATGCATTCGTTGCGTATCTCTAAAGGAAAGTCTGAAATCTTGTTCATAATGGGCGTGTTTTTGCACGTTTACGAACGTCTTTTAATTTACATATTTTTTCTGAAAAGTAACTTTTTGTCAAAACTTTCTTTTTTTCTTGCTTCTAAAAAAACAGAAAAAGAACGATCGCGGTCGAATCGTCTTCGTGTGTTATGAAATCGTCGAACAATCATTGCCAATTGAAACGTAATTCATCGTTATTGACTTAACAACCGTTCCGAAAGAGAAAGCGGATCGCGATTCCGTGACCGTTCACTTTTGATCACAGAACAGAGAGCACAACGAAAGCGATATTTTGATCATTTATTTATAACCCGCAAGAATTCGGATCGATATAATTTTGCTTGTCGCCGATACGTCGCAATCGTTTATTAAGTGAACTCATTTCGCGTTAATTAATTTCTTTTATTGTCGAAAGAGCAATTAAAAGTCTCGCAAGTATTTGGAGACGCTATGTCGGTGAGAAACAAACGTGTGCGTGAATTTTGCCTGGACATTATATAATCTGAGACACATGAAAACTCACATTATGACTTTCCAACAACGACAATTCCAACAGATAAATTTATCGCTATGTAAATTGCATGTAAAATGCAGTTACGTTTAACACGCGCAGTTACATTTGAAATTGAGCAAAAAGATCGCAGTTTTTCTTATGCCGCAGCGAAATTTCATAAAATGAGTTTTTTTTTCATGTGTCAAAGTGTTGCGTGTGGGCTATATTTTAAATCTTGCGAAATAAAAGAATGTGTAACTGATGTTTAAATTGAAATAAAGTTGACATCTCGTGCGAATTATGTGTACACGCGGTTTTAATATAATAGCACTAAGTTTTAAGTCACGGTTTTAACAGTTAATATAATGTACAAACTACTCGGGCGTGCTTTATTTTTTCAAAGATCAAAACAATTTATTTATTTCGTCAATGTTTCTGCGGTGTTGATTTCCGCATATGTGCGCAAATGCGCGGAATATTGTATATAAAGACTTTTCCAATTAAATTCTATTGTTATGAAACACGAAGTGAATTACGCACATGTCAGCTGGGCCGTGAATCGAATCTCGCCGCGCGATGCGCATGATTCACTCGCGACATATTTAATTTATAACGATGCGAAACGAGATCGAAGTACGTCGGACGTCTTTATTGTAGTCGATTCTTCGTCATGCCCCGCGCGCGCGTTTCATTGTCTTATTCCGCGACCTGAGTGAAATTTCGAACTCTTCGCAACTTTACTTTGTCGAGGAAATTAACAGCGAAAAAGCACACGCTGATATTCGTGTCAGAAATTGCCGGCCACGTTTCGCAGCACTTTTTCCGGAAAAAAAAAAAAAAAAAAAAAAAAAAGAAAGCAGAAACAGGCGTAATTTCCTCGCGCCGTGCGCTTCCTCTTCTTTTTGGACGTAGTGGCGGGATTGAAATGGCCCGAAGCGTGTACGCCAGCCGCGGATATCCGGGTGGATGTGTCCGTGCTCACGGTGAGCATAATTAATAATTTCGGTGCGCGCCGTATGGCTCTGTGCAGCGGTCTTTTATTTTTTTTTCGCCTTCCTCTCCCACTTTTGTTCGCTGAATAATGCCGGGGCGTTAAGGTGGAGTTCAAAATCGCCCGGGCGAAGCGCGCTACGCTGGGGTTAAATGGTAGACAACGCACGTCGCAGCCTTCCCCATCTGCTCGTATCCCATTTAAATTCAGTCTTTCCGTTCCTCCCCCCCGTTCCTCTCGTCTCTCCTGTCGATTTAATCAGCCTTCGGGAAACGCTATATTAGATTTTCATCGGTCCCGGTTCTGATCGCGCACGTTCCCGTCGAATACGGGATACGTTTCAGTTTTTTGCACGATGGAAATTTAAATGTGCAATTACGCGTGTTATTTTAGTAAAAAAAAAAACTTATGTACACTTTTTTGTTGCAAAGCTTTGTATATTTAACGCTGCGCCGTTATACATATAAGGTGGGAAAGATTCATTCACATTATCGGCGTGTGTTATTTGCCTCGTCTAAATTGGAACTGCGGCACGTAAAAAATCGGGAAGTTTGATCAGAAAGTATGAATGGTGTAGAAATGTCTCACGCGCGCGCGCGCGTATAGTAATAACCATCGAACGATTCGAGCAAATGGGAAACGCATACGATAGCGGCCACATGTGCTATCATTTCGAGGCATTGGTTTTTATTCTGACGTTGATATTCACGTGGAATTTGATAGGGTGCGTTCGTATATTTACCTCGCTATTGTGCTCCTGCGGAGTTACACAGAATGTAGCGCGGAATGTGGCGCGCGCGCGCGCACGGAATATTAGTTAAACCTCTCCCGCGTCATCCCCCGTAGTTCAGTTCGATCGATGATGATGGGAAAGGCATCAAAAAATTTTTTTCAACGTCAATTTTTCTTTTTCGAGCGCTTTCGAACTGAATAATTAAAAACGAATGGAAATTTCTGCGTGCGTCCTGTACAGACACACGCGATCTCGCACGATTCAAATATTAAAATGCTAATTCTGTAATGAGAGAATTTTGCGCGCCGTTCGAACGCGCGATTTATTTTGAAAATCGGTTATTACCATTTTACATGTTTCAATGAGTGATGCCATTTTCACGCGAGGACGTATATCGGATGCGTTCGAGCTGCGGAGAACAAGTGCGAACTTGTTTTCTAGAAAAAACTGCGGCTACGTGTAGACGACCGTGAGCGTTCGATTCGCTTCTATGCAGTTTGTATATCGAGTATTCGACCTTAATAATCGAGGCCTGTCTCTATGATTATGTCGCGCGCGCGCGCGCAGGAGAGAGATCAAGGTCTTATTCCCGCTCCGCGATTGAACGCGACAGTTATTAGGCCGCGGTATTTTTTTCAAATGATTATTTCGTCGATCAACGTATCGTCGTTTGAATTTGCGCAATACGCACGTATATCTATTTGTCATTTTCTTATCGCACATTGAAATCTTTGACTTATCTTCAACTTCGGGTCAATGCGTATCGATACGACGATTGATGTATTTATTCAGTGGGTGGATTCTAGGAACGATCTTTCGAAACTCTCGATGTTTTAACATTCCTCTTCGACTAGATCACTTTTCTCGGTCGGCGCTTTGTACAACTCGGCAACCGCCCATTCGCGGAAAAATTATAACCGAATGGTCATAAATCTCCGTCGCGCAACATTTGCAGCGAGATCGAACGTAAGTTTTTTTTTGTTCTATCTTTCACATGAACGAAAAAGATATGTTTATTTTACGTCGCAAATGTGTCGCGGAGATGAAAAATACAGATTCGATATAGGCGTGTGTCTCGTTCGCCGTCGTTCGTCTTCTCGTGCGCTAGATCTCGTGATCGAGAATCCGCTTCGAAATCGGCGACGCGCCGGTTCATGTAACGCGGCAATTTGTTTGTAATTTAGTGGCTTGCCGTGTGTACGTGTGTGGTCGAAAGTTTGGAACAGAGAATGTAGCGTGGCGTTAATTCGTCACCGCGCCGTTGGGTACTGGTTTCGAGAGAGAAGCCCTTTCATGGGGCGGCGGAGAACCGACCAGACCAGAGTGGTACAGTTCGCTCAGAAAGAAACCGCGTTCTTTCGGGAGCATGCGTGGATTCGTTCGTCGATAAGTCTCGGGAACGACGAGCTTCGTAACATGAGACTGTATTGGTCGAGAAAATTTTTAAGATACTTTTTTTTTTTGAATCTGTATTTTGTTTTTAAATATCTGTAATATTTTATTTTTAAGCAAATGTCAGCTTTCTCTACTCAATATGTATGTTGTGTGTGAGATTTTGCATTTTCTACGCAAGATACATATCTGTGTCAAGATAATGACTCCCGAGTCTTCATGCGGATTACACTAATCTTCTGATATTATGTTGCTTACAAGCCACTTTACAAGTGTCTGTGCTCGCAGGAAGTTGCTTGTCACGCAGCTTTCTCGCGCTCGCGGTGTGACCAGGTAAATCGAATCGCGTCAATCCGCGATCCATTCAAAAAAATCGCACGAGAGCATGCACGAGTCGTATTTAGTAACGCATAGAATAAGCCGTGAAAAGCGGAAAGTGATTCACACTTCACGGAGATATAATTTGGTGCATACATTATATTCTCGTCGTGTTAAAGCGGGACGGGATTTCTCGGTTAATAAGCGATATGTAACACACAAATAGCGTGTGTTCGTGTGCGTGTGCTATTTGCACACGTTTATCCGCACGACGTTACATCATACGCGCGATATAACGCCCGGAGGGGATTGCGCAACGTTAAATTTACGGAAGGAGAAGAGCGCGCTATCGCGTTCTCGGGTGCGTGGCTAAAAGCGACGTTAAAAGCGAGATCGCAAAAAAAAAAAAAAAAAGAACGACGAAACGGAACGGAAACAAAAGTGCCGCGACGAATATTTTCGACGATCGAGCCGAAATGTCGGCAAACACTTGACGCCACGCGGCGAATTTACACACAAGGGCGTATGGGCACGCGAACTCGTCGCACGTAAAACGCCAAACTCACGCGACTGTCGCCGAATCGAAAACAACTCGCGGAGCGAAATGCTTTATGACGTTCGAAATTCGAGCGACTCGTCGGGCGGGAAAACGACACGCGAGGATCTCCCGCGCGGTATAAAATTTGTTCAAAATTACCGCTCGCGCTCATTTCGTTAACTTTCGCGTCACGTAACGAGAGGAGGAAGAGCGCGTAAATGTTTAGTGAAATTTTCGTTCAAGTTTGCGGAGCAGATGTAAATGTTTGTCGACCGTACATAGAGAATGCGGAATGTTTGCAAGCGTGTTTATATACGCAAATTATCGAACAATATCGCGGCATTCGAGTTTAACTTTGTGATGTCGATAAATGTGACAGTTAAGCGCTACTGACAGGCTTCTATATTATTAATTACGTAAAACAAAAAACATAAATGTGTTTGTTTAACAAGATTGTTTTAATTGTTTTAATTTTCTTCGTCGTCTTCAGATCACTTGTAAATGGATTAAACGATACGCGCCGGTAATCAAGAAGTTTCCCGAGTCGAGCGAGTTTATACGCGCGAGAATGTTTAATTGGCCGAGAACTTTTCTCTCTCTTTCTCTTTCGCCGCGGTAATCCTTCTGAATCAAGTTTATATAGACGAGAAAACGCGCGTAAGAAACATAAACTCTCCTCTGCATCTCGATTTCTATTTGCGGAATTAATTAAAACGCTGTTTTTTTTTTTTTTTATGAAATGCAAGGAGGTTATTTATTCAAATACGAAGGGAGCGACGCACAATAAAAAATGGACGAGACTCGATCAATTATTACGCGAGCCAAGACTCGCTCGAAGTGCTTTGTCTCACGAAATTCTTCTCACAGCGTGTTCTCTCCGGCGTGCGCCCGCCGCCGGTTGTCCTCTCTTGTTGTCTTCGTTCGTGCGCCTTTCCTTCTCGCTCCCACGTCAAAAACACAATTCGTTCCTCTTGTCAAGCTCCGTGTCTCGAACTCGTTCTGTTCTACCTGCGAGCCTCGTTAAAAAGTTACACAAATTCCGCTCCGATAGACAAGAAAACTATTTCCATGAACAACGAGAGGCAACAATCTTCGGATTTGAGTGCATTTTATTTATTTTTCTTTTTCACTATTTGCTAGCGCATTTCCATCTCTGCTTCTTGAAGTTTTTGTATTTGTTTGTAATTAATCTTATTGTATCATATGTATGTGCACATTTAATCGTTGCTTATGCAAGTTGTGTTGTTGTTCTTGAAATAACACGCACGCTCTATTTACTTTCCGAGGCTTCTATACGCTTTCGCCTCGCAGCTCGCGACGCTTCATTGGCAATTTCATTGATCATTCATTTCACCGATCCTCCGATTAAAATCTAAATAGCTTTTCTTACGTCAGTCTTTACGCAATTTTCTTTTTGCACTCTCAGACACGTTGTTAGCGCGCACGTTGAACGCGCTTCCGCGATAATTAAATTCGACGGCGCGGAGAAACGATTGTTCTGGGGGAGAAGAAAAAAAAAAAAAAACGAGAAAGAATTCGTCGTCGTTTGATATTCACCGTGTTGCTCTTCCGCGTGGAAATTTATCTGACTGCTAAATCGTAGGAAGCGCGTCTCTCGCGCGCGCAAAATTTAATTAATCGATCGGCGGATAACACCGCAGTTTTCCCAGAAGCCAGACGCGCGTCTGTCACGCGAAATTAATGCGCGCGATCTGCTCCTGTTTTCCGTTTACGATAAAATAAGTTTACGCCTGTGGGCACACATCTCTAGATCGGACGGGATTCGCGCATCCTGCGCAAAACTAATTCCCCCGTAATCACGCGTGTTCATCTCTCTCTCTCTCTCTCTCT
>QVOA01009439.1:0-31669 GCA_014825685.1 Pseudomyrmex cubaensis | reverse complement strand
ATAAATAAAGTGTAAATTTACATAGATCTACTTATATCTATTTAGATCTACTTTATATCTATTTAGATCTAATTTAGATTTAATTAGATATATTTTTCCACTTTTTTATCTTGTTAGATTTAAGTTAGATCTACTTAGATTTAATCTATTTTTTCTCAGGTGTACTTTTCAAGAACTCTTAATATTGTAATTGAAGCAAGTTAAAAAAAGAAAAACAAAAATTTTACACTCAAAAAGTATTGGCACATCAATGTGATACTAACGTAAAGTCTACAGTTATTTGTTCTTGTTACTTGTATACATTATAAGAACACAAATGTCAATGAAGTTTGTTTATATGATTTACTTCTTTCAATGTGCGCGGTCAGTCTGTATTTATACACTCAGCAGAGACAGCACGTTTGATAAAAAATAGCGAAAATATATTTTTATTATCACTTTTCGTTTTACAAATTATTCTGTTGCGCGATTTTACACGCGTATTAAGCCGTACGCAAATAATGACATTGATTCCGTTGGCGCATATAACAAATGCAAAATTAAATATTCCGCGAAGTTACTGAAATTAGAGCGCAAGAAATAACAGAAATGTGCGTGCTATGAAGTTAGATTGGTTTACAGTTGAAATAACTGCAATTATATGAATTTCCGCCCGTTAAAATGCTTGCAAATTTTAACAAACTTATCGTCAAGTATTGCTGGAACGTAAATAAGAAGTACTGCAAAAATAGTAGGTACGTTAGTTGCTGCAGAATTGGAAGAACTTCAAAACATATCTTACATTACACACACACACATTTATATACAATCGTTTTTTCACGTAATTTAAAAAATATAATTAAGACTGTCGGCATTAAAAACATGGTATTTTTTCTGCAATATTTGTATTTAAATTGAGTTTTTTATATTGCGTGGAGCGTCCTAGGTTTCATCTGGCTCCGATCGGTGCCAGGCCGGCGAGAAACGGAAGTGAAAGTTATAAAATTTTTTAATTTTGAAAAATAGTGTTTCTAGGGGTTTTTAATATCGCTAAGTACGAAGTCAAACTGCAAAACTCTTTTAACACAATAGCATTATTACCAAAATAATCATATATAAATAAATTTTGTACTTCAGATTTCGGCGAATTCGAAAGTTAAATTCTATCATCCAACGTATTTAGATTTTCTAAATATTTTTTCTCACAAATCAAGTTAAAGAAAACTTTTCTCCAAAATACGATATAATATTAGCGTCTTCATAGCGGTGCCATACGACATCATACCGGCAGTCTAAAGATTAATCAATCTTGTGTGTCACGTGTTTTAGAATTGTCTTTTATTCATATTATGCGGACGTCATGTTTTGTCACAGAAACTCGATTGAAATATTTAATTGTTACGATATGATATTGATCCGTGCGGGAGTGACAATAATAATGAGAAATAAAGATAATGTAGTTAGCGACTGAAATGTGACTTTTATCAGAGAAAGTTAGATTCCAATCGGAAAGTATAGTCGATTTTCGTTGGTGACACAGATAAAGAAAAATTCTATTTCTCGACAAATTCAATATCGATACATATATATATATTTTGACAGAGATGTCGATTCTAGTCAGCGACTGTTAGATGTATGGAGAAATGAAGTAGTCAAAGAAAATACTATCATCTTGACGGATTGAAATTCGAACGTTATCTCGACGCGCGGTCTTTCACGGTGTATCCTCAACTGTATCGAGAAAAAGTCAGGACGTTTACAAGAAAATTAATAAAATGACAAGAAGTAAAAATATTGAGATAAAAATAGAAAGATGGTTTTTTAATCGTTACTTTTAAACCGAGCAAACAAGAAAAACTGCATGTATTTACGACTTCTCTAACGGCAGTAAAACATCATAAGGAGCTATTTTTTTTTTTTTTTTTTTTTTTTTTCTAATCCATTAAAATCAAACCGAAAAATCACTCGAGATTTACAAATCGTAAACTCGATTATTTTTATGAACGCAGAAAAAAAAATCATAAAAAACAAACTCTAAATTTTTCAAGAAAAACTTATTACAAGAAAAATGTAGATAAATTGTAACAGACATTTACATGGCATGAAACATAATACATTATTGTATATATTTCGTCGGATAAAGTTTCGCAATGAAATATGTATGTATGTATCTTCTTATACGCGAGCGAAGTTGAGTTCTGCTCCGCGAACACATTTGTTTTCCGAACTTCTCGGTAAAATTAAATTAATTTAAACCCAGTAATATGAGAGTACGCGTACTTTGGAGATCTCTCCGATACATCTTTTCATTTAGAAACTTATTCTGCAATATTTTATCCAGCCCGCCATCTGCGTTTATGCGCGTCACTTAGGACGCGCTTTACAAAACGGCTAAAATGTTAAATCAAGACGGTGATTCTCTTAGAACGCGTCCAGTTGTTAGCTCTCTACTACTCGAAATACGCGTGAACATGACGTCAAATTTAATTTCGAAATCAATAGGTGTTGAGAAGCCTTTTCGTGCGACTTTGCGAGAAATTTGCGCGCTTGAATTCCCGGCTTATACCCCGGCGGGAACATGAATCGCAAATTTCGTCCTCGCCGCGACGGCACATCAGCCGGTTATACTGCAGCCGGATGTAGATATGTGTAATAAAATCGTCTCGGGGGATATCATTCTGCTGCATATATCCCGCGAGTATCTCAAACTATTCGCGGAATCGCGCGCGTCCGTCTCTCGTACCGGAATATGTATTTTTCGAAAGGTTCAAACACATCGAACAGCTGTGTGTTAGCCACATTAAATTCATTGTCAAAGAAATTGTTTCTGGAAATTAATGCGCCAGTCTCATGATTCATTCGGCATTGATAAAAGATGAGAAGAATATTTGGCTAGTTGAAATCTCATGGTCTTGAGAGACGCGATTGTCGCGCGTGAATAAAATTTGACGAAATGAAATAGTCATTTTTCTAATTTGTTTACATGAGAAATATAAGATTTTTCTCAAAAGAGAGAAATATTACATTTTAAATCTCAATTTCCATTGTCTTTCTAAAAAATAGTGCTTTTTCATCAGTTTATATCTCAAAATTTAGTAAAACACGCGCGCACACACACACACACACACACACACACACACACACACACACACACACACACACACACACACGTACTACTAATTTCTACAATGTTACATAAAACCCTAGAAACGTATGAATAATTCATGTCTGAATATAAATTTGTTATTGCGCGAGTTAGCGCAACTTCAAGTACTCATATATTTCCGCCATTTCACATTCGAATATATCTATAGTTATTCTAACTACAGTTGGGAAAAGAATGTTACGCCGTATCAATGCGGAGTTGACAGCAGCATTTTCGAGATTGCGAAGCGCGCACGCATTTGTGTCGCACGCGGTATCGCAAGGAGGCGAAAAACTTGGAGACATGCTGGCGACCTCGTGCGTCCTCGTGCACATGATGCATGGAAAGCGTTCCCCGAAAGCTCATCATTGGTCCGTGCACATTGTTCGGCAGATCGAGACGCGTGGGCGACGGAACGAGCGATGTTATGTGTCCATGTATGTAACGGCTGAGAGCAATGCCATAACGTGTTACAGTCATTTGGGGAATGCCATAATGTCACGTGGCCAATTTGCATCCCAGTTACGATTTGAGAATCGTCTCACGACCTCCATATTGCGCGAAAAGGTCATCCGTCGATTGTTCAACAATCGAACGACGGACGTAACGAATTAAGCGGGTCTGTCAAAAACGTCCGACAAAAATCGTTGATAACAACGGATAGACATGAAAAACACAATAAAAATTAAAGGTACAAAAATATAGTTCATGAAAAAGTGCTTCTAAATTAAATTAATTGACGGCATCTATTTATTTTTCTTAGATAATTTACAAAATAAATGCATTTTATTGATATATTTTTTTATTTTTACTGATAAATTTTATTGATATAGTTTTTATTGTTAGAAAAAAGGAAATTATTTTAGACAGAATTAAAAAAGAAAAAGAACAGATTAATCCGAAAGAACAAAATCATACTATAAACGTATAATTAAAAAGTCAAATTATTGATATGTAAAATGAGTCAGTGGAAATAAAAAACATTATATACTTGGATTACGCTTTTCAAGATGCTTTTATTATTAACGTATGTGTATACACACACACACACACACACATATTGTACGGTTTTTTTAGAACATCTCGTGTAGATGGACGATACGCTCTCGAAACATTCTGTTTTTTCGATAAACGATACTTCCTCAGGAGAGTAACATTTTATTGGAGAACTTGCAGGGGAAAATCAAGCGGCTTTCATTACGTTCGAAAGGTCATTCGTTGATTGCTAAAACGTCAGATAGAACGAACGGACACAGAGAATGTTTTTCCTCCTTCAAACAATTTTAATTTGATATCACGAGTGAGCATATATCTGAAGGTCACTTTCAAGTTCGTTTACAAACATTTTGATATCAAAAACGGTTTTCACACAAGACGAGTGGCTGCCAGAAATATCAAGCAAACTGTCGTGAAAATTACTTCTCTCGCTATAAAAGGTTTTTACTATTTGAAGCTGCTTTTTAAAAGTAATTGGTTGATTTATTTCTGAAGTGTTGATAATGTAATCACATTACGTTAAATTTACATTTCTATATTTCACTGTCAATATCGTTAGAAATCTAACCCTCAAACTGCGTTTTTTTGGCACCTTCTACTGCAGGCCAGGATCGTTTGTGTGTTTCACTGTATTTTTCTCCACATTAAAGTTGCAGAAAAATTCTGAAAAAATTTACGTAATTTAAACCTTCTACTTTGTAGATCAATTAAAATATTTTGGAAAGCATTAATTTGTTTCAATAATATTTTAATATAAACGAAGTGACTCGAAATGTAGTTTTGTTTAAAAAATCATAACTGCGAGAAATTGACCGAATTGAAAAAAGTGCTTAAATTGAAAATAAAGATTGCAGCTTTTATAAAAAAAAATTACGCCATTGCATTTTATCAAATATTTTGGATTTTGGATTTTTTTTCTAAATTTTATTTTGTCACTGTGGCTGTCGAAGTTATACTGAAGATCTGAAATTTGGTTGTTACGTTCTTCTCCTATATAACTTTTGTTTTAGAGCGGGGTCAGATCCCTTTTCCTTCCCTCGTCTGTAAGTTATAAACGCAAGTAGATTTTGCGTAGACGCGAATGACTCTGGTTTGCAGTTTGAGAGTTAAAAAGACAATAATTGCGCGCGATCTTGTATTAAAATATATTGACAGCACACATGTAGTAATTTAAAAGTAATGAAACTTTTGAAATATTCCACATTTTTTCTATCGCTAATATTAAACAATGTAGCGAATGTATCACGAAAAGTATTTCGTGTTTTATTGCAGCGCTACGTTCACTAGTACTTACATTCACTGTTGTGTAGCGACACAACAGTGTGTCGCACGCGTGACGAATGATATATTTTTGCTGCAGCACGAGAGTCGTAAGTTAAAAACGATATAAGTACCTATTGCAATACCTTCTTTCGCTTTCGAAAACCCCTCATTTCTTCTTGCAAGCGGCTTGCCCTTGCGGTGTTGCCCTTTCTTATTTAATCCTATCACGGTGGAAACTTGGCATGTCGGCGGGTCTGCAATTTATCATGTTCCACCGGAAGAGGGTTTCTTATCCATTTCCAACTTCTAACGAAAGCTTCGATGGCTTACTTCAAGTAAACGTGAAAAAAAAAACTTTCGACTCTCTCTCTTTCTCGTCGGAATTAGGGAATTAGGTTAGGTTATCGATGAACGCACGCGATCTAAAAGCGCAACCGCTAATTAATACTAGTAAGACCATGCTCGTATCATTAATTAAAGCTGATGCAAATTGGTGTCGCTGCAATATACAGCGATATTCGATATATTTGTGCAAATAAATCTTGGTGTTCGAGCAATCTGATACACATCGTGCGTCGATAACGTTGAAAAGTAATAACTGACATTAAACATAATTGCAATATTACACTAGCAGGACATCGAGATATTGAAATCGAAATAAAGACTAAGTAAATATAAAACGTTATCATAGGTGTCGTATATTGTAATAATTACAATAAGATACGTGTGTGTCGTCAATTTCAATCGCAATGCGTGTGTCGTCAATTTCGATCAAGTTACACATTCCGCAATCTTCTTCGGAGCGGGGCAAAATTTTCCTCTTGTCTTGGGAGAATTGAATTTTATTCATTTCAAGGGGTAAATTTAATCTACCGCCGAACGCAAATCGAATGTAAATCCCGGAAGCGATGGAGATATCACTGCGGCCGCGTGAATAAGCACAACGTGGCCCAATTAAGACAAGTCGAGCGAGAAAAAAAAAAGAAAAAAAAAGAGATTTTGGCTGGTCGTAGCGAATTCCTTTCGCAAGTGTACACAATCTATTAAAGCGGCGTGCTATCGTGGATATCGTGGAAGGGCGCGAACTTTTCCAGTAATTAATCGGCTCCGATATTTCGTTTCTCCCTCGGCGCTCTCGGATTAATCTTATTTTCGAGCGATCGGCAAACCGGGAGTTTTTTTTTTTTTTTTTTTTCAAAACGCGCGGAAAACTTTGTCGCAACTTCGCCGACGGGAGAACTCTATCGCCGATCGGAATAATGCCAAGAGTATCCCTCTCTTCCCCGTCACTAAAGATCACCACAGCGGCTGTCGTGATCTAAATTAGTACCGAGAAAAGTTGGCCACTCGATTATTCAAACCACCACGTCGGGAAGGAAAAAAAAACAGACGCCAGCAGTCGCTAATTAATTGAGAGTTGAGACATCGAAGAAGTATTGTAGTCAACTTTTGTTCCGATGGTGAAGGCTAGGTTGTCGATTTCTTCTGTGTCGATCTCTTGAATTAAATATACCAGGATACCTTGTTGTCTCTTTGCTCTCAAACTCAACATGGATTTCTCCGGAGGAATAGTTTATTTATTCAAGTCCGCGTACGCGCGCGTGCGCGTGTCTCTCGGATATTCCATAGATATTTCTGCGTCAACTTTTTTCCAGACCTAACCGTTAATTGCTCGCGTGACGAATAAATATCGAGCGGAATAATCAAGATGCTGAAATTAGCGCATGCGATTGTAACGGTATACTGATTCGATTAGGTTTGCAGAGACGTTTTGCAGATCCATCAAAGTACACCCGCCGGGAATTCAGGCGCGACATTCGACAGATGGATTAATTCCGACCGGTAGGTTTTACACGGATACCGAGACTGAATATCTATAACGTGTGTACGTGTATGATATGGCACGCACAAGTGCCGTGTCAGTTGCGTATATCGATAAACAGTGTCGTTACAAATATATCGCAGTTTTGCGCGATCGATCGCGCGCTTCGGCAAGAATCGAACGCTGTGCATCGCGCATTGCTGCACGCGATCGTTACCTTAAAACTTCGCGGCGTGGATTTAACGCACGTAGAAATTATTATTATTTTTTTTTTCAAACATTTTGCACCCGGGGATTTGTTCCGGTGCGATAAACTCGAAGCCGAGTTACATCAATAACATTACAGCATGTACATACGGTGTTATTTTGTTTAAATTTTAACAGTCGTGATCAATGACGCGTGCGCGGATTAAACCGTGTTGTGTATTTTTTTGTTTGCGTATCCAATTCGGTTTTTTAATTTCAAAAAACTTCTTGCACGGTAATGTTTTCGGGACGCTTTCGTTGCCGAAGTGGCGTTAAGCTACGCATATGATACAGAAGACAAAAGCGAAACTTCGCTGCGCCTTTCATCAGGTTGCTTCAGCCTGGGACCTGGCAAATCCGGCAATTCCGCTCGGAGGGAAGAGAAAGCGAGCTTATTCCATTTACGAGAGCCACATGTACGCGCGTTCTCTTCCTTCCTTCGCTCAACGTAAAAATGGTCGCGATTTCCGAGCGGAATAAACCGGAGTCCACTGCGACCTTCCTCTTTTTTTTTTTTTTTTTCATCTTTTGCACGCGTTATTTATCGCTAGTGATAGAACCAACCGACAACGGGGATTCCGAGATCCGACGATTTTCATGTAAATGCCAGGATTACGCACCTTTCAACGCCCGGAGAACGCACAGAGAGAGAGAGAGAGAGAGAGAAGCGCCTTCGGCACGAACATTTTTTAATATCGCGTTACGTGAGTCGGGACTCGAGCAGATTTAGCGATTGAAAAAGAGAGATGACCTCTCGATGTCTATTTTAATTCCTCACCTCTAAAAAAACAAAAAACGATATACATCACCTCTCTGCATCGTAGAGAAATGAAACATGTCGCTCGAGTAACGCGCAGTCATGTCATTCATTAAACTCTTAACATTCATGTGATTTTCTAAAGATATGTTATTTAAACTCACAAAGTTAATTAAACTTTGATTTCATTACAAGATTGTTGCTTAATTTTTTTTTTTTTTTTTTTTTTTTTTTTTTTTTTTTTATGCCCGGTCATGAATTCTCGACTACTTACTCCGCAGTTGCTCATCAAAAGAGCAAAAATTATTCGGCGGTCTGGAAACACGCGGCTTTACCGAAGATGTAACTCAAGCGCATTCGCCGCAACTCGTCTGATTTAAGCTCGCGGGGTTAATCTTGCGGAATGCCCGAAAGCTCTATCTACGTAAAATACGATTATATTTGAAGCAAAAGAAATGCGTCAAGCGTTAACATGCGGAATTACGTTTCAAGTATCGGTGCGTTTCTTATACAAAGAATAATCTTCAAAGGTTTGAAATAAGCTTTGTCAGAAATAATTTACAAAGAATTCACATTTATTTGTAATAATATCTATACTTTATATACGTGCAAGAGAGAACTCAGGAATATGTAACAGTCGAATGAGCTCGTGAAAAGATAAAATAGAAAGAGTACAATCTGTAAACTTGTGGCGTGCGATATGTTTTGTCGTCTTTGAATGTTTGCTGGGGAGCAGTAGGATGTTGCTTCATCCTTCCAGACAAAAATGAATTAAATCTAAGTAGTAAATTTGAAAACGCTCGTTTTTGAATAGCAAATAATAAAACAGAAGGTTATTATCGAGCAAAACAGATAGTAGAGTATATTTCAAAAGTAAAATGATGTTACACACAAAGATGACTCTTTTTTGAAGCGCACGTCCCTTAAGGAATTTTTCTGATGTACTTTGCACCCACTCTTATCTACCACTGCAATTTTTATTATTTATTGTTTAATTGTAATTTATTTTATTTTGTTTCGTTTGAAGAAAATTCACGTAAGAGCTCGAAATGTTTCGTACTTTTTTTGTAACACTATTTACTTTTGAAATATAATCTACCATCTGTTTTGCTCGATAACGACCTTCTGTTTTATTGTTTGCTAAATCTAAATAAATCTAATTTAAATAAAACAAGATAAAAAAAACTAGAAAAATAGATCTCATTAAATCTAAATTAGATTTAAATAGATATAAAGTAGATCTATGTAAATTTACACTTTATTTGTCATTAGATCTACTTTAGATCTACTCAGATCTGCTTAGATTTAAATAGATCGAAGTAGATTTAATATAGTAGAACTAAATATATCTAAAGTAGATCGAATGTTAATTAAAGTGTAAATTTACATAGATCTGCTTATATCTATTTAGATCTACTTTATATCTGTTTAGATCTAATTTTGATCTAATTAGATCTATGAAATAACGAGAAGTGACCTCAGGTTCAACGATGAAAAACCGAATATATATGCTGCCAAAAGGCGAACTTGTTTGCAGGGTGTTGTACAAAATAACTTAAACTCGCGTAAGAATTTCAATCTAATTAGATCTATTTTTCCACTTTTTTTATCTCGTTTGATTTAAATTCGATCTACTTAGGTTTAATCCATTTTTTTCCACGGACAATGCTCTGTGACTTTCCTATAATTTTTATATTATACAATTTCAATAAGATCCATTTTACTATTTACTTGAAGGTATAGTAATGTTTGCGTGTGCTTTGTTTCTTGTGTTATAAATTGTAGATCACACACTGGTGAAGATCCGAACGTAGGAATTGTTTGTAATTGTTTTTTTTTTTTTTGGGTCAAATAAAATAAGGAATCACTCACACGAACATCTTCTGTTTTGGCTCGCATCTGCTCAAACATCCTAATTTACACGATTATATAATCAATCGTAGATGTATATCTACAAACATCTGCAGAAAGTTACGATTGCTTTGAATATTTATTCGTGTGGAACTATTTTAAGCAGCGCGCGCGCGGAATGCAATCACGTACAACTCTGGGACGGAGATTCATTCACAACACATCACAGGAAACTGTGGAATTGCGCCGGAAATGGTTATGTTCAAATCGAATGCCGAAGAGAATCTCGTCTATGACACTAAAATTTGATATGCCACGCGGGACGATGTTACAGCGCCGTTCGGAATTCGGCGTGTTTAACATTCCGTGACTAGAAAAGAATATCCTGGAATTGTGCTGCTCTGGCGTTGTTACGACGATTTTTATGTCACCCTAGGGAAATTGCTACAGCAATTTTGTTCCGCGCCCGGTTAACGTTAACAGAGAGAGCGAAAATTAACATTCACCTCTTAACCGTTCGAGACACGCGAAAAGAAGCCGAGGCGCGCTTACAATATCGTTGAACTTTGATCTCTCGAAAGCTCCGCGAGCATTCGTGCCGCGAATGCTTTATTTCGAGTAGCAATCAAACCTACTCGTCGCTGCTGATTAACGTCAAACCGCATTTGCGCCTAAGATCAAATTTCCGCTAATTTCTTTACGCTATAAGAAAAAATTCTTATCAAATTGTTATATTCTAAAAAAGTCACTCTTATAAAAGACTTTTCTTTTTACAACAAGATACGGTTTTTCTTTCTTTGAAAATTTTAATTGCAAACTTTTTTCTAACGCGATCTGATAACTTGGGAACATCAGAATTAACGACATCGAGATAAACGACGTCGAGGACAGGATTAAAGCGCCACAGGTGCGAGACAAAACCGTGCGGATCGAGAAGACGAGATGAGTAAGAATAAGGATGTGAGAAGGGATGTGAAGGTGGAAAAGGTGAGGGCGAGATGGGGCGACTCCTTGGTCGCGAGAACAAGTGTAACTTCTGGTTAGACACGAGAGACAGTCTCGCGGTTTTGCCACTCAAGTTCGAGCTCGACGACCAACTAAATTCCGTTTACGTCCCAGCAATGCCATTGCGCAGAGAGGGATTCTTACCCTAAGAAGATTTTAAGACGCTTTCGCGCAACCGCGCTACTACTACTATTAATATAAATCGAGCTCGCAAAATCGCGCATATTGTACGATTTAATAATAAACAAAATAAACGCGAAGGTAAATTTGTTGTATAAGCGGAGATGGAAAAATATGACAGTCATTTCTTCTCAATCTCTTGCATCTCCCGCATGTGCAAAACATCTCTCTTACTATCTCTTTAAATTTTAAAAACGTAATAGCAGAGTAATGAGAGATTAATCTAGTTTGTACGTGACCGTGTAATAAAAATGTTGATATTTTTTATAAATCTATATGTAAACATAACATTTGTTTAAAATAATTAAATATAACAAAAACATTTTAAGCTTTTGTACAAGATATTTGAATTTTAATGCTACGAAATAGTAACAAGACATTTGATATCCAATAAAATTTCTATTAGAGAAAAAATAAACTCGAAAGTAATTTTGAACTTTACCATCGCGCTTTCTCGGCTTTCCGCGCCGATAGACTTCCTAACTTAGCAGAAGCGAAAACTATACGTCAATCAATGTCGCCGTTTTCGCGACGACGACGTCCGCAAATTCAGATAGGTGCAACAGCTAAGCCGGATAACTTCTAGCAAGCCATTTGTTATGCTGAAGCCGAAATATCCATCAGCGAATTGCTCTTCATCAAACAATCAGACGGTTAAGCGAATATTTTGCTTAAGTAAGCACAACGCAAAGTTACTATATGTGTATATATATATATATATATATATATATATGCAGGGTGATTGTTTAAAAACTTTTCAGCTGATTTTCTCCAAAAGTATGACAGACACAAAAAAAGCTAAAACACATGATTTTGAGAGGAAAAAAGAACGGCATTATCAGATTTTTATTTAGAGAACATGCTCAAAGTCATTTGAAGGTCAACTTTGTTTTTTTTTAAATAAAAATCTATATTTTGCATTACAAGCATCTTATTCTACGCAAGAAAACAAGCAAATTTTGTAAAAAACATCTTTTTATCCGAGCACTATTTTCCGAGATATTTGAGAAAATTACAAGAATTCATTTTAGAGTAGATGAATAATTAAGTAGTTCGATAAATGATTAAGCAACGATTAAATTATCGCAAAGAGTTACAATAAGTGTTCAAAGTGTTCTCCGTTGTTTTTCATGCAATAATAAAGTCCATCTTTTCATTTATTAATTTTTATGCAGTAACTATGCTTTGCTATTTTAAATATATATTTTGTTGCACTAAGTAAGTTTTTCTTTCGTGTATATATAAATATTACAAACATTGTGAGAACTATTGTATTTTAGCGAGCACAAGTTGCGGATATAGCGCGCAATTTTTAGAACATTATTACAATTACATTTCTTCCAATAAAAAATATTTATTTTAACTTCCTACACAAATCATTTGCGCGATTGAGTTTCGTGTAGAGAGTTTACATTCGAAATAAAATCAATCCTCCCGTGCAATATGTTCCCGATGTATATCTTCCGCAAAACCAGTGTTCATAAATTTTACTTTGACCCCGCGTCGAAAACTATAAAATTATTATTTACACAGTAATAGAGTTTTTTATTTTGTAATTCTTTTGCGCAAACTTCGATGAAATGAAACGATGCGAAAACATCGTTTGCGAATGTGCGGTGAGATGTGCCGCGTTATGACGTAGTCGAAAAAAAAAAAAAAAAAAAAAAAAAAAAAGAAAAAAGTCGGATAATGAAAGAAAAAGAGAAGCATTTCTCATCGCGAACGAGCTGTGAGCGTGATTTCTGTTGAGGGAGCACGGGGAAGAGAGAGAGAGAGAGAGAAGTTTTTCTATTCGCAGCGCGCCTTCTTCTCCTCTCTCTGCAGTATTCCTCGCGCAGTTTCCTTGTTCTTTGGCTCGCTTCGGGACGCTAATTAAAAGTTCGCGATTCCGAGCACTCGTACGTGCCGCACAAAGATAGACCAAGATCTTCCCGTGACTTCTGAGAGATGACAGAAAGAAAGAGAGGCATTTTCTCAAAAGTTGTAAGAAGTTATAGAATAATTATTCTCTTCATAGAAAGGATCAATAATATCGGAAATGGGATCCGCATACTTAATTTGTTATTATCCGACTAGCCGATTATCGTTGACCTTTGAATAAATTACGAAAGTCACTTGTGCGTAAAACAATTTCTAGTTCTCGCGGAATACATATAAAAAAAAAGACAAATATAACTAGAAGCCGTCTTGTTATATTTCCTGTTGTTTTGTAATAAATTTATTTAAAGTAAGCAACTAAATGTAATGACATCTGGTCTAAATGTAATATCTTCTGACGTTTTTATCTAAAAGATGTGTATGCGGCTTGTTGTTGTATTTTACTTTCAATAATATCTATATTTTATAACAAATTCTGTAATTTTTCTAACTTTATGTATGTCTTATTCAGCGCTGATGATAATCTTAAATCAATAAAGATCGAAACGTTCCACACTTTAATTAAATACTATATCTATTAAACTATCTTGAACTGTAGTCCAAAGACTGGAATGTCTAAGTTAACTATTTTTGTATTATATTACGGCCGTTTTTTCAAATTAAAAATGTAATTTATAATTTAAAAAATTAATACGACATTTATCGATAAAATTGAATTTTTTTGCGCACACTAATTTTTTTTTTGGCTATGTGGATTGATAAATCCTTTTTTATAATTAAAGTACAATATAAGGATCCGGGACGTCCAAATTTATATAACAAAATGAAAAAAAATGAAGGTTAAAAACCATTTTTTATTTTGTTATATAAATTTGGACGTTCCGGATCCCTTATTGCCTACGTGCTTTAATTGTAGAAAAGGATTTATCAAGCTACATAGCCAAAAAAAATTAGTGTGCCCAAAAAATTCAGTTTTATCAATAAAACAGACCCACTTTTGGATTCCCTTAAGCGGCTATATATACGTATAATAATTTCTCACTTCAAACGATACATTGCAAATATGCGCGATTTGTTGTAATGATCGCACATAGATGAGAATCGACGAATGTTCCAACGCGTGGATACTTGACTCGAGCCGATTAACACAGAAGTTACATGCAATGTGCAAGTTTCGGAAATCCGATTAAAATGCACACATTGCACATCGAGTTTCGCTTTTGCGTGTCTAAATTAAGCGTCTCAGAGACTTGCGGAGATTATACAACAAGTTTTCTATATCTCCCCTTCCCTCTTCTGCTTGCGCGAGCATTATCACTTCGGAAAACACACTGTTTGTTGGGCTCATTAATGACTTGACTGGATTCGCAGGGAGTTACGTGACTAGGCGCTAACTTTCCAGCTCCTTAATTTTGCGCTTTTCGCGCTGATCTAATTCTCATCGCGTCCGCGTTCAAGGACTACTGCGCGTCCTGCCTGCATAACTCGCAGCGAAATAAGCCGCGTAATAAGACCGTGTAAGCTTAGCGCGGATCCTGTTCCAAAATGAGTTCCCCTGCTAATTGCATTTACCCTACTACTACTACCGGCAGTAGGATCATCTAAGGAGAAAGTAAATAACACGACGAGTAATAACTAACCGGTGAATACAATCACATCTAACTGATGGTCTAAAGCGAGTAAATTGTATTTTACCGTTTACAAATGCCGCGCAATTTACAGGCACGACCGCAAAAGTGCGCTGTTTATAAAACATTATAATATAATTTTTTTCTTTCTTAACTCTCTATAGAATAAAACGATTTTTAAAATGAGTTATGCTTTCTTTGCGTTCCTCTGTTAAAAAAACAATACATCTGCAAGCGAGAGAAAACAAAAAGTAAGGGTCACAAATATATCCCCGAAAGGGATATATTTTTAAAAATTGTTTTCTTCAATCAACGAGTAAGACTTTCTCCGACCTTATAATATCGCCTTCTGAGCCTATGCCTCCCCTCTAAAGTTAATAAACTGAGCTGCCGAACGTACCGGTCGTGTCAAGTCCGATTATTTTGTTAAGATCAGCAGATTTACTTGAAGTTTGAGAACGATGTGACAATTTACGCCTGGCGCCCAACTAGAGAATTGTTTAAGTCGAATTTTGGTAAGTTTTGATAAATTCTTAACAGGAACGTGCCGAAGATGCCATATTCTTGTATCGACACCCGAAACAAAATACGCGTCGCAAATTAACAATGAGAAAACAAAAAAGAAATATACAGAGTGTCAAATAAATATACAGTTTTGGAATATTTAACAATTGCAAAAATTGAAATGAAATTGTTTTTATGGCAAATCAAGACGAAACAGTGAAGAAGCTGTTAATTTGTATGTTTTGTGGTATCCCGAAAAAAAAAAAAATCTGTCACGTTGTACATTTTATCGTGTAGTTAGACAATTTATACTGTAAACATTTCTCTGAATATCTTGAAAACCAGAAGTCATACAAAAAAATGTTTCGGACAAAAGTTGTGCGTTGTTTTACGTAAAATACGATTCAAAACTAAAAAAAACTATAAGTTTACGATACAAAAAAAAGTTGACCTTGAAATGACATCAAAAACGCCTACGCATTTAAAAAACTATTACTTGCCATTTGAATTCTCACTCACTAAAAGACGTGTCAGCTTTTTTTTTTTTTTTTAAATTAGTTGTCTACGAGAGTTTTTGTTATGTCAACTTAAATGAGACACCTTGTATATATAGTTTGATATGTAACATGTTAGGTAATATTAAAAATCATTACTGTTTTTCAACTGTTTTTTTCTTACTGTTTTCGCAGCAAATCGTTTAAATTACACGCTGCTTATATGGATCTGTAAACGTACCGCAATGTAAACATTGCTTATTTTATCTAACGGGACAGTGTGGCGTGTGCTGCAAGTATAACGAGCAACTTAAGCAAGAATCTCATTCTACCGCACGTTTCCCACGAAACTCCGCGCTAGTTTTATTACTTAGCTTAATGGACGTCTAATCCGTGGGGAAAGCGCTTTAATTACTGCGCGAAAAAAAAATTGCAATAAAAAAAAAGACTTGTTTCTCTCTGTCCAAATGATTCTTTCGAAACATGAATTCGTCTTTCATGTATGACATTTACTATGTAATAAAACGTTATAGACGTGTGCGCCATCGATATATGGTATACATATACATGTTTTTGCTTGTATTTTGACATTATCTCACCCGTGGACTATAACAAATAGGACTATGTAATGCCGAACTGTCAAAGTTGCGTTACAAATAGTCGAAGATCAATCAACGTCGCGGAAATACATCAACAATAAATCGAGATAAATTTTGATTCTTAACACGCAAAAAAAAAATAAAAACTTAAAGTTTCTCTGTTTTTTTACATAAATACCTACACAGAATTTACAAAAGTCACACTCACAATAATTGGCGTTTGTGCTCAGCGCCTGTTATTTTTATATAATCAAATATTTAGGCTCATCTTATTTCTCATTGTGAGAAACTCGTTTTTTTTTTTTTTTTTTTTTTTTTTTTTTTTTTTTTTTTTTTTTTTTTTACTCTTTTTTCTCTTTCTCTCCTCCCGCCTTGCCTTATCCGCTCTCTGTCCGCAAGCTTTTTATTTGCTTCGGAGTTGAAAAGAGCCACACGCCGATTGGTTCGCGGAGTGATGGCGGTTCTCTCTTCCGTGGTATAAAAGGGGTAGGGTTTCAATTCCGGTTCGATCGCGCGAGCCAACGACGGAGTTTGCGGGGATAGGCGGAGGGTGGCTGTGCAACGTCGGTGCAACGTGGTATATGAGGGTTGCAACCACGTCCAAGCCGAAAGGAAACACGTCCGCGTTGTTGATTGCTGATACGCTTGAAGTGCTCTGTATAAGAGCGTGCTAACGTGTGACTGAAGACGAAAAGCACCGGGAGATGTTAAACGACAGGTTAAAAATATCTATCACGATGAAAGAATCGTGTTGTCGCAGAGCATTAAGTGCTAAATGAATTAGCACTTATGCATTTTGGTTTTCAATTATTTGACCGGATAATAAGATTGATATAAAAAAAAAAGATTTGATAGAAATTAGTACATATCCAGCAAAAAAATCGCTAAGCCTATTGAGATTTTTAATGTCAACAAAACGTTTCGTCGATGAAACAAACAGTAGACTCAAAAAATTTTTCTTATGATGATATTTTTCTTATGCTGATCATGTAACAGCAAAGCTTTTTTTTCGCGTAAAGAATTGTAAGATTGCTAGAGACCACACATCCGTCACATATAAAAAACAAATAATTTGTCGACTTACTTTTCTCTGCAATGCACGCAGAGACTAACGCAGTTATTGTGTTCCGGTTTCGTTTTTGCGAAGACTGCTATAAATATCGCATGGTCTCGTCATTAATATAATTGAACGCTAGTCTCCTTCATCCATGTTTCAAGCGCCTCGATGCGAAAAGCGGCCCCGTTTATTATCAACGCTTATTCAGAGACGAGATGATTTTTCAGCCAGTCTACGACGAACTCGATGCTCAAATTCAATTACGAGCGACGAGATACGACGATCGATAATATTCTGATACTGCGTTTCCTTTTGCACCTCGGTCTCATATATAGACACACCGGGGTAATTCGATAATTACGGGGTGTCCATAAACATCCTATATCTGTCTCGCGGCTGTGAAATATGCAAACTGCATTTGCGTCTTCATAAAAGAAGCGTCATCATTTGACAATAGAAACTATAGAATTTTGAAATGAACTCCGCCAAACTGGAATAAACATGTTATTTTTCGCGTAAGTGAGATACGCGATATTATATAATCTTTTATTCTCTAATTTAAATATTATATTACATGTTTAAATTGATGAGAATTCATATACGCATACGTTATTACACATAGTGAGAATTATATTAATATTAATTAATAATAATCACAAGCATGATATTTATACTGTAGTAGCGTCAATATATTAATGATTTATAATAACCATCTACTATTTCTACAATCAAAATAATGTTATTAGTTAATTTAATACAAATTGATATATACATATATATAAAATAATATAATGTAATATATGTATAGTAAGTTTATAATTTTTATATAATATTATTTATATAATATGTATTACATACGTACATGTATATGTATATTTATTTATGTAAATGTTATATTTATACATATATATATTTTTATATATATTATATGTATTATATTGTATATATGTATATGTATGTCTACCACAATTTTTTATTGTTGTCAATGAAGTAAAAAAATAAAAAGCCTACAGAGATAACAACGTAGCAGATTCGCGTAAAATGAGATATTTTTTGGTCAATTCGCAACATGATTAATCGATCTTTCTCGTATTGGCGCAGTTTTGTCGAGGATCGATGTGACAGTTGCAATTTCGAGATTAAAACTTCACTGGTTTCGAATCCCGCGGAAAATCGGTATCAGTTGCGCAAACACGCCGATTAACGCTCCGCATCGGTTCTCGTTTAAAGCAAGAATAACAAATGTGCCCCGGGAAACCGCGCGATATATATTTACGATACGATTAAAAATTCGCAGCAGGAAAACGGAAGACGCGCACGTGTGAGCAGAAAAAAATAGTTATTTAACGTTGTGGGCGTTACGTTAGCGTCAAAAGGATATGAATACAAATCCCGTAGATTGACCTTAATGAATGTAATAAAACGTAGAAGAAATAAGAGCGTGATCTGCGCTCTTATATAATTGCTACATCCTCTTTCTTTCGCTCGCTCCAATTTATTTTTCAGTTGCGATTTAGATTTTTCGGAGAATAATTTCCATTAAATCGCACTCCATAAAGAGAAATTACATTCGTCTCTCACCAATTTATTGAAGCAAAGTACATATCAAGATTATATTCATATACTTGTAGTAATAATATCCCACTTACACATGTAACATGACTTAGCGTGCATAATCAATTCTCTCGATCGAGACAGATTTGCAATATGCAGCGTAAAGAATGTAATATTGAACAGTGTTACCGACAGATCCGATTTAATCGTTCCCGCGCAGTTGGACAAATGCTATTATCGTTACAGATTAATTAATAGCTATATAAAACGCGCGGGCAAAATGCGTTACACAACTTGCAAAGTAGCGATAAAATTCGCGAGCCGCCCTCGATTAGTTGCTCGTAATTTCTGTAAACGACGGTAAAATACCGATTCACAGTGTCGCTTAACGCTCGAGCACCGGAAGAGGAAACCGTAAACTAGCTGTCACGATCAAAACCAGCGCGAAATTTCACGACACGTAATGCGCCGCCGAGGCTTTCTCCCATTCGAGCAACTTTGGATCTGTCTATTACGTCTGACATACACTCTCTCTCTGCATAGCAGGTACGATTAGAGAAAGACATGGAGTACGTTCGTGCTTGGCAACTTTCGACGCGATGAAATGCGTAATTCAATTTCAAACCTTGGATATTCGATATTACAGATAGAAATTAGAAATAGATCTGTGTGCTATAAAGACGTGACGTTAATAGAACGAAAAGGAAAGAGAATATTGTCAAAAAACAATTAAGCTTCCTAAGCTTGTGAGTGTCTTAACGCGTATTAAAAATTTCTTCGCGTGTTCCTGAATAAATTATAGATTTAAAGCAGAACGTCTAAATTTCTCTCAAAATAGATATTGTACGTATCTCATATGATTCCGATTGGAAATTCCATGTAAATTCCAAGTTTAACACAGTGTTTTCATTAAAACTAAAACAGAAACAATATAGAAATTCTAAAGTGAATAAGGACATTCGAATTTTTAATTCTTTATTTTTCAACTGCACAACATCCTGCAACCGGTTCAAACTGCCCAACTCAATTATCAATTTTAAATAAAAATCAGTATTTCAATATGAAATAGAAAAAGAAATTCCAATTTTATTTTACCAAGTAAAGAAAAAAAAATTATTTCAAGAAAAAATCATATATGATACACATATTTTGCTACGTTGATGCAAAAATCTTACAACTTTTGTTTGAAACATAAATACTTTGTGTTTCCAAAATAATATATCACCTACAAAAAAACACTTTGTGTGTGTAACATTTTTTACTATATAATTATCATTATTAAAAAATACATATATGAAGATCATAGGAGAAGAACTTGATAAGTCCATTTTTTTGACTTTCTGAAGATCTTAGAATTTCTATATTGTTTCTGTATTTGATGTTATTTGGTAGTTAAAATAGAGTATTTTAATTATAAAAAACTAGAGGAGGAAATTCTTAATAGATTCCGAGATATAAGCATTTTTATACATCGCGTACAAAGAAATACACGTACGTTTCGAACTTTAAAATCGCTCTACTCTAAAATTACGAAAATGTGACCTGTCAAGTTCTTCTCTTGTGGTCTTCATATGTATACATATTTGTATATGTCATTTGCTATATAGTAAGAATTGACTATAATAATCAGCATATTTTAATAAAAAATTTGTATTAAGTTATATGGTTTGAACCACTCACTTACATACACACACAGTTTTATGCGTGGTAAATAGCGATTGAAATCATAGCACGCGTATATTATAATTAAGGCTTTCTTTCTATTCTTATCCAAACTAGTATGTATCTACTGTTCAAAGCTTCGCGACACGGTCTAACTAAATATGGGACGTCCCGATGCTCTGTAGCACATCATTAGCGAACAATGATGGTAGAGAGAGAGAGAGAGAGAGAGAAAGGCAAGACTGTCCCGAAATGTGTAGTTAAATAAAAGTCGTGATCTCAGAGCCGCGCGCAGTTAGCGCTGAATGTGCGAAGTAACTGAGCGCGCGAAACACGAGTAGTACAAGTCGCGAGTTACTCAGCCGCCGGAGCACGTCGCGATTATTTCCACTTGAGCCGCTTGAAATGACTTGGTGGAGTGCGCGACCGAAAACTACCTTTGCGATTAAGTTTACACGGTGCGCGAGACTTCGCGGGCAGACAGCGCTGTTTGGTGCGACCTGACACGATTACAGGAATACGCGCGCGTTTACAACACGCGGTTTTGTTTCTGGCATGCTTCCGCCTACCGAGACTTTTGTGTAGAAACTGAAATTATATATGCAAGCACTCCGTCGTCTTACTTTTCGCAGCGGAAGCGCGATGTGCAACTGCTTTAAGTTTCCTTGCACGAGACTTAAGCGAATAAGATTTGCGAGACGAGTTCCGAAACTAATTTAATGCTTCTTATATTGCTGTTACGTTGAATCAAAACTAGTCTCAAATTGCTGAAAACATATGTTTAAAAACAGAAACATAATACAAGATTCTAGACGTGTAACATTTTATGCTTCAAATATTAACAAATATTAACTGTTTCCTGTGACCGGCGTTTGGTTTTAGTGAATTAGTGGGGACATGATGGTCATCCGCGACCGATGTTACTACATTTTTTAGAATAATTAAAATAAGATAAATATCATTGATTTGAACAACGTAAATAACTAGAGAACATTGCGAAATAAAAAGTGCGCTATTCAACAATTAAAAATTTGTACTAAAATATAATATTTTATAAAAATTATATACTACTATGTTAAACCATTTCAAACAGAAATGGAGTTGACCATCGCAATCTTTGTAAGTAGTTACTTTTTTGTGCAATTTCTTGCATTTTGTGTAACAAAATTTGTAACATATTTTTTTGTAATGCAGTTTACAAAATTTTTTCAACAGATATTTCTAATATTTTTTTGTAACATATCTTACAAACTTTTCCCTCTCCTTCTTTTGAATTTTATGGTATAACACCTTCAGGAAAGCTAATCTATAACATATGTCGCGTAAACTATAGATTTTCAGTATTGACAATAAATTCGAATTTAAGAACGCCAATCTAAGAGTAATCAAGTGCAGGACCATGATGGCCACGAGATAAACGCGATATTGAGGATATAATCGTATTTAATCCCTCGTAGTCAGACGTCTCTCAGATCCGCTAAAAAATTGCGCATCGACGTTTCCAGAAAAAATTAGTTTTTTTTTTTAAACGCTTATATTTTCGAAACTACTAGAGATTTGAAAAAGAACAAATATTAATTTTTCGCGGAGATATTTGATCTTAAAGTCGCGTGAGTCTCACAGACCCGTTCTAATTCGTCGTCATTTTTGAGATCTGACTACAAAGAATTAATTATATTACTTAATATTTTATTATTATACACTCAGAATTATGAAAATTCTATTGTGGTTTCCAAGACAAAACATATAAAACTTGCTTGGCAGTCAACATTTTAACAAAAAATATTTTCTAACAGCACTTGCGAATGTAACAAAACGTTCTAAATGCATTATTTTATTTATTCGATCTCTTCGAGCATGTCCCAAGTACATTAAACGTGTTGCGCTGCTCGTCGCAATTCTGAAGAAGTCGTCCTCAATTTCGGTAAGGTAAATAAAAGTATAGTGTAAATCGAACAGCCGTTGGATATTACATTGCCAACCGCCATTATCTTACCGTTGGCACAGCTGGTGCTCTGGTGGCGAAATTTCATTTCACCGCAGCCTCGTCACACGTTTTTACTGGTTTTCACCGCAACGTAACAAATACAATTTACTAGCGTCCTTGTGGAGACCCATCCTGCAAACAGCTTCTCGCGTAATGCAAGAAGCCAGCATTATTCCAATAATGGGCACCGCAAAAACGGATCACCGTCCGGGTTAAGTAAACCGAAAAAATAAGGCAAAAGATATATTTAACACAACGAAAAAGATACAAAAATAAAAATATCGAGCTAAGTTAAAGTTTACACACATAAAACAATTTCTAGAAGACCTTTGCAAATTTCTGTAATTGCAAATTGTATGTAAGAATGTTTCAAGTCATCAATATACAGAGTGTCTGAAAAATTTTGACAGAACCGAAATGTGAAGAAAAATTGGGATCAGTTTGAACGGAAAAGTCATTTGCCACTTTGCAAAATTCGCAATATTTATTGAGTTTTTAATGCGAGCCAATAAGAGCGTGAGGAGTGATGGACTCTGTAGACGGACTCTGTATGATCTTTAGCCACAAATTCAACCAATCGCAAGAAGCTGTCAAACGTCATTCGTTTGTTTGCTGCTCTCGTTGTTAGAAGATTGCAGGAGGTAAGTCATTTTTCTGTATAACTGAAAATCGTACACTATAGAGTAGACGACCTATTGCTTTTCACGCATTTATTGGCTCGTATTAATTAATTAATTAATAACTTAATAAATACTGCAAAGTTTGCAAAACAATAAATGACTTTTCTGTTCTAATTGACTCAATCTTTTGTTTCTCAAAAGTTTGAGACACTCTGTGTGTATATTATAATATGTTACAAACAGAACGCGGTCACATCTCGAAAAATAAAATTTCTAAGGTAATTGAGTAAAACACACTTCTTTATGTTATTATTTTCACATACGAAACAGTATTCAAATACGTTTCTTTCAAATCGCGCGCATATAATCGAAATTTCTCGCAACAAGAGACGTGTACGGAATAGCTTTTCTTTTGTACGGTAGTATCAGCAAAGAAACGCAGGCGTGTCAACTTCGTCTTTTCCTTTGCCCGCTGCTTGCCCTTTTGCCATTTTCCTCCCTCTGTCTCGCGCACTAGCATGACGTATAGGGGGAAATAAAGGAATGGAGGTACTATCATACATGAACAATCAAAGAACAAAGAAGCGCGGAGTTAAAATTGAAAAGTCGACGGCGCGGCACGGGAAGAAATAGATGAGGTTGAATCGCGTTGCCGAGCTTTTCAGAAACGAACTTGCGGCGAAACTCCTTCCGTATCCCCCAAAACCATTTGTCTGTGTATGATCAGGATAGGATAACTGTAATTTACGTTTAGTAAATTACTCACTTAAAGTAATTAAATGGAATAACTAACAAAGAAATTTGTTGAAAGTTTGCGTATGTAAATGCGAATATTTTGATAGAATACCTTCATTTGCAAACGAGAAAAATATGCAGATATTGATAAGCGAAAAATAAGAATTCGTATGTAATATTTACATTCGACGAAGATTTTTCGCTATATTCACGGACGGTAAGTCGAGCCCGTTTCGGCAGTGATATATTTCACGAAGTTTTCGGTTTCTTTTTTACGAGCACGTATGCTATACAGACGAGACCTTCTCGCGAGGAGATAAATTTTGCGAGAACATCTCCGTCTCTCGGTTTTCGCTGACGGACGACGAGCACGACGTGAAGAAGAGCGCGAAGTTTTGTTTGGATTCATCCAGTCTATCTATATCGGAATACAAGGCGAAAAATTGTTTTTTCTCGAAGAGAAAGGTATCAAAAAGTTTTACGCTTAACAAAGAAATTGCATTTTTTTTCATTATTTCTGTTATTGTCTTTTTATTTTATGTAAATTGTAAAAGAACTACATGGAAAGAATAAAACGCATGCAATTAGATGCACGTGTTCTTCTATTCTTTTTTTTTTTTTTTTTTTTAAGAGGCAGTTTTTTTGAAGTTACTCAGCAAATGATCTATAATTAAAGTTGCTATTATAATGCACTTATGGTTCTTATGAAAAAAGTATGCGTGTAAATATTTCTAGCTAGTAGCAAATCAGACGCATCTCCAAACTGGAACATGGTAAGCCTAAATGCAAAAAAGAGAAGTGCAAAAGTTTCAATTAAAAATTTAATTGTTATTCGTAAAAAAAAACAAAATGTCTATTGTTCTGATTTGAATATCAGAAAAAGCTAGTTTTTTTTTTCGGCACAGTGGCGCGATATTAAATCGGAGTTTGTTCGTTCGGACAGCTGTGCGCGAGAAACAAATCGCGCTTAAACCTCAGTTCGCGTGCTGCCGCGATTCCGAGAAATCATTTTAATACTTCTTAGTTAATTCGAAATCCACTTTGTCTTAAAACTTTTATTACACAGCTTTCATCACAAAAGAGAAAGTAAGTTGAGTTGAAAAGCAAGAAGTAAAGGTGAAAAGAATTTTCTTGTTAAGTTCTTTGTTGGAAAGTTGGAAAGAGATTAATTTCAGAAATTGTTTCGAGAATTTATTTTATTAGTTATATATATATATGTAGTTGGTTATATTTGTATCTTCTTCTCTTTCGTTGCAAAATGTTTTTTTTCTTTTAATAAACGGATTGTATGTCACAGAACAAGTTATTTCTAAGTGAGATGGATTTCGCACAGACTGTGTGTGTCTTTCCTGGAAGAGAGAGAGAGAGATAGAGAGAGAGAGAATAAGTTAAAGGTTAATATTTCAAAAGTATTAAGAAAAATTGGAAAGAGAGAAAGCACGGGACGCGAAGAGATATGAGCTAGATTGGATGCTCTTCTTTTTCTTAAGTAATCATGCCATATCTGCTGTAATATTATACGTCACTATCGTTCCGCATTCGCGGGATGAAACGAGAAAGCGCTGACAGGCCCGTTGGGAAAACGCCGCGCTGAGTAATAAGAGTTTGAGACATCAATTATACAACAGAGATTTGCCCGCCATCTTATCTCGCCTCACAGATCTATCTGTATTTGCCGAGCGCGGGAGATTTGTTAGTGCTTACTAATTTACCAGTTATTGAGTTCCTAAATCAGATTTACGGATAAATAGAGTGATTGTTTACTCACGAGAGAGAGAGAGAGAGAGAGAGAGAGAGAGAAAGAGAGAGAGAGAGAGAGAGAAACGTCATGATTTCTCCGTAAAGTTTGTTATAGCAAGTATACTTCATGAAGTATACTTCAAAAGACGCAATAACATCGATTCAAAAATATGTATTTTGTTACAAAGCGTAACTTGATGCGAGCTTTGTGCGAATTAATTAAATTCATCTATAGCAGACCGTGTATTATGTTTCAGCGCAAGCTAAATTACACAAATTAGCATCTCCATGGAAAGTAGCGCGGCTATTGAGGCGGATTATTTCTGAAATCATTTCGGGATTATTCGAGAGAAGTCTCATAGCTTTACCTGGAAATCCTGATTTCTTTGCCACACACACACACACACACACACAAAAGCCGCGGCGTTTTGTTGGATTTTCCGAAAGGAAAATTATCATAAACCACAATGGAATACTTCTCCATTCAATATAAACTATTGTCTGTATACAAGCTATCCCTGGATTAAAGTTATTATATACGCGCTGTTCGCGCGACGCGCCACTCCGAACACTTGTTTCGACGCTCAAGTAGTTGTAGCTCGCGACAGGTCAGATGTGTGTACCATTACCGTCGTTAAATACATCCCTCGCGAATCTGCACTTACAGTCAGCGACAGAGATCGCGTTGCAAGGTTAGATGAAGAAAACCGGGAAGAGGCAAGTTTCTAAACGAAGAGAAAGACGAAGGGGGAGAAGTGGAGGACGAGAACGCGAGAACAGCCCTGTGGGGAGGACTCGGTGAGTAATAAGAAGTCGGGGAGTAATTACACGCCTGGGACTTTTCCAGAACGCCTTCCGCCCCCCCTCCTCCCCGTTTCCTCCTCGTGGCACATCGTCACCGTCCCTTTGTAACCTTTTTCCAGTCTCTTCGGGTTAACGAGCAGGTGTCCAAAGCGTTGCACTAAGCAACGCGCGGCGCAATCGTGAAGGCAAACTAATCCTCAAGTTTTCCCATCCTTTCGACACACGGCCGCGCACTGTTGTTTTTTTTCACGCGAATAAAATCGCCGTCAATTTGCAAAATTTTAATCGGTGAAATCTCTAATTATTTCCGAATAAAACTAACGAGAAAATTTGTTCTCATAATTTCCTACCTTTCTCTTATTTTGAAGACAAGTACATTTTCGTCGCACGAAAAAAAATATTTATTTTACACCTTTCAATTTTATAAATACTTATTTCTTCTCTTTTTTGTTGTTTTATCTCACATTGCTGGTAAAAAAAATAAATTTTATATTTCTAACTGCTTATAAAAAAATAAATAACGTAAATCCTGAGTACATAGAGTATAATTTTCTGTAAACATTTTACAAACTCAAATTAAAAAAAAAGGAAACAAAATCAAATCAAATATCATTATCTTTCACTTAAAAAACACATCTTTTCAGAAACAATGAAACTCTCTCGTAAACACGAGAATACGTCTGTCATCTTCAAGATCTTTTTTGCTCTGTTAACACATAGACCTGAGTCTTTTACATTTCGCCCCGTGTTTTCTCATAATTCTTGCCTTTTTTTCCTTCTTTTTGCTTAAATATTACTTTCCAATCCTCATCTTCTAGGATGTCGCAAGGCAAATGACCTCCAACAACGACGAAACAAGCAGAGAGAAAAGCTGGTCCGCAACTGTTCAAAGCGGTCGTGATGGTAATACATTTGTCATAATTTAGGTATTACATCGCGACACGATTTTACGAATGGAAGAGAAACAACAAATTAAAACGCGGAATAAAATGGGATTGTTTGAAGTGTTCGTTACGCAGCGGTCGAATACATAATTTTGTTTATTGTGACAAAGTTTATTGTTTATTGTTTATTGCGACAAAGTGGATTTCTGGAGTATCTAAAATTGTTAATATCCGTAGGAAATTATAGTGTATAATATGTACGTAATATGTTTGTTTTGCACAACTTTCGTAACACAAATGCACGCAACGTTTACAACGACAACACGATACAATGTATCCTGCATATTAAAGATATGAGAATTACTTGCATATTAAAGATATGAGAATTAATTAAACTAAAAACCTTCAATTTATTCCAATCAATTAAGTAAGTTTTCAAATATTGCATAATATTACATTACGATTACGTGTGCTTTCTACATTTTTTTATAGTAATATTGTATTGATGTTATAATTGTCTGTCGCGCGACTTTAAGATCATATATTTCCGCAAAAAAGTAATATTTTTTCATTTCTTTTTGTTTTGAATCAAAAGTTTGGACACTTCTGTCAAAATCTAATTTTTTCTAGAAACGCCGATGCGCAATTTCTGAATGGGTCCGAGAGACCCATATCTGACTACGAAAGATTAATCTTATCATTACATATATACATATATATATATATATATATATATATATTCTCTTCATACTTGGAAGTCGAATATTGTTAGATAAATGCAAATATATACCCACACACACACACAAAATGTGAAATCCGAAAACTTTACCAACAAATCGCCGCTATATCGTCCGAATTTCAAGTATTTTGTCACGAATATTTTAGCATTTTGTCGAAAGCCAGAAACAGGATATAACCGAACACACACACACATAGAACTAGAATGCTTTAACGGAATAAAATCTAGAGATGCTCAAAGATGACGGAATTCGTTGAATATTTTATCGCGACATCTTGACTGCGTTAACCGATTTACAAATATTTGAATCTATATCTGGCACTTTATTGAAATCGGAAAAACCGCTGCTCCGTAGAAAACTCCTACGTAGAAAATATCGTGTGTGTTGCGGACAATGCTTACACGGCAGAAAATCACCGGGCCGTAAACGGCGAGTTCCGCCATTATTCAGCTGGGAAATTTAACGTTAATCTTTGCTTCGCCTCGTGGCGGTAGCTCAATTTCGGTGAGATAGCAGAGCTTTAAAGCGGTATGCAAATTTTAATCCCACGGAAACAGACATGCATTGGGAATGCTACTTTTTTATTACATACACACACATATATATATATATATATGTATATTATATTTAAACATATTATATTAAAACAAAATTGTAAAATACAAAAACGCAAACATGTGAATTTATCAGATCCTTGGAAGTAATCTTCTGTCTGCGATTTTAACTACATTTCGTTTCTCCGTTACAAGCTTTTAAAAATTAAGTAGCGACCGTCATTAAGATAAAAATTGTCCGTTATTGCAGCGAATAGTTTTATTCGTTCTATCACGTGATCATTCTCTACCGCATCAAATCTGCGGTAAGGCAGAACAAATACACGACGGTCTAACGTGCAACTATACTGTGTGGCGAGATTACAGCGAAATTCTGCTCTGAAACTTTAATGACTTTTTGCGCCCTGCAGCAGCCACTTTGCTATAAGAGCGTCGCAAATAACCGTACCACTAAAATCTCAAAACTTCCCTTCAACATTACGTGTGCAGTTTGCATTGAGTGCCACCTACGGAGATTTCTACCGCAAAAATAATATATAGTTTTGCGTTACTTTGTTGAGGAAAGTGTGCAATGAAATAAATAAAAAAAACTTAATTCTTTTACATAAACAATTGTTATCAAGAGCTGATTTATTTGAGCAATACATAGGGTAGTAAAGTAATGGTAATAGTAGTTAAGTAGTCCCTAAAAAATTGTAAAAGGTTATTCCTCATACTAATATTAGACAAAAACTTCATGTAACTATATGTCCGAAACAGCTTAGTTTCAAAAATATAAGATATCAAAGAAATTAAAAGAAAAATGTAATTTAATTAAGGTTTCTGCTACTATTTATATCATTTTCAAAGATTTGATGAAATCTTTTTTTTTTTTTGTCCTTGTCAACCTCACTACTCTCACTCAAGTCCTTCAAATATGCACGAACTTGAATTTATTTATTTTCTCGAAAACAACTCATTCTATCTACAATATTAAAGAAACACTTTTTTGTACCGATTTATTCCACTTTATAAAAAAATTTAAAACTTAAAAAAAATCAAATTGGTTTAGAAGTGAAGGCGTTAACCAAACGATTTGCAGATTTTTATGCATTTTAATGAAAAAATTCTTGAGTGTGGTTTACATACGTTTTGACTTTAATTTAAGTCATCTTCAGTGTGTTCTGAGTAAAAATACATAGAAAAGTTTTGTCAGATATAAACATTGATCACAATTCAAGTAATCGATAAAATATTAAAAAATAGTTGTAATAAAATAGTTGTTATATATATTAAAATTAAAATTTATGTTACAGAATTAATTTGTTAAGACCTATTTTTAACCAGAAACTTTTACATCTATTCCGTTGACATGTGTGTAATAAGATGTTGACTAGTCAACGGTAACTGTTGTACTAAGAGACATGAAAATCGAATGTCGATGTGTCATGTGGCCAAAAGTAAGTTTACATCAAAAAGATTTTGAAAACGTTATTTATCAAGTTTGTTCAATAGCGGTAAATACAAATCATCCAAATGTTCTGTGTCTTGCATCTTGTTTGAACTACATTTTTGCAACTTGATATGCAACGGATGTAAGTCTTTTAGTGTAAACTACTAGTGAAAACCACTGATGATGAGAAAGATGCACTAACAATTAAATATTTCGTCATTTCATTTATTCCAACTCCACAAAACAACAACTTCAATCCACTCAATAAGATTCACAACACTAGAATTTCATACAGAAATATAAATCAACTAAACAAATTCATTAAAACACACAAGGATTCTATAGATACATACAAACAAAAAAACGTAGTATGTAACATACTATGTGAATCATGCGAAACCACATACATAGAACAAACAAAGAGAGAATTAGACACTAGGACCAAAAAACATAAAAACTATGTTAAAACACTCAACAAAAAATTAGTTTTAGCAGAACACTCAGACACAGGACATAAATTCAATTGGGACACCAAAATATTAAACATAAAACCGACTTACACTAAAAGACTTACATCCGAAATGTTGCATATCAAGTTGCAAAAGCGTTTGGATGATTCGTATTTACCGCTATTGAACAAAATTGATAAATAACTTTTTCAAAACCTTTTTGATGTAAACTTACCACATGACACATCGACATTCGATTTTCATGTCTCTTAGTACAAAATTAACTGTTGTACAGTTACCATTGACTAGTCAACATCCTATTACACACATGTCAACGGAATAGATGTGAAAGTTTCTGGTTAAAGGATGTCTTAACAAATTAATTCTTTAACATACATTTTAATTTTAATATACATAACAACTATTATTTTCAATATTTTATCGGTTACTTGAATTGTGATCAATGTTTGTATCTGACAAAACTCTTCTATGTATTTTTACTCAAAACATACTGAAGATGACTTAAATTAAAACGTATGTTAACCAAATTTAAGAATTTTTTTATTAAAATACATAAAATCTTGCAAACCATTCGGTAACGTCTTCACTCCCACTAAGCTTGAATTTCACTCCCAACTAAGCTTGAATTTCTTCACCGAACTTGATATCAACTTTATCATAACGGATTATTAAACAAAAAACAGTGATTTACTAATTTTTTTCATAAAAATAAAGATACTTGCTTATCCTCAAGTTCACTCTTAATTGAATAAAAAGATAATGTATAATAAAAATAATGTATAACTAAAAGATGAGCCTTCATGTTTTTCAAATATAAACAAAGTTTCATCAGAATAACTGGATTAATTTTCAATTTTTGAAAAAAACGAAATTTTTCCTTCAACTTCACACTCAGCATCTTTGAAACAAAACCAGACATATCATCATATGAAGTTTTTATCTTGAATTAGTGTAAGGAATCACTTCATAAAATCTTTTAGAATATTTAATTACTCTTCAAAAATGTTGTATTTTCTTGTCACTTTAGCGTCAACCATAACAGGCACACTAAATAAAGAATGTCTTTTATTCTTTCTTTGAACA
>QVOA01009438.1:0-25989 GCA_014825685.1 Pseudomyrmex cubaensis | reverse complement strand
TAATGGTGTAAACACCAAAATTATACACTAAAAAAACAAATTTTATTTGATTCGCGTACCAAAAAGATGTACGGTGTAAACTAGGCCAGAGTTATAGAGTCTCTGTATATAGTTACAGACACTTATTTCTCAAATTGTTTTTTAATCTAATCGGAAGGAATTGCAGAAGTGAAATTAGATAACTATTGAGATGTGTTTCGCGTAAATAATTCGAGTTTATCTCTGTCTATTTTTCCTCGACTCGTAGGAGTCGTTTTTTGTGAAAGAAAAATTACAGATGTTTTCGAGATAAGCCCTGAATGTATAATAAACAAATTGCAAACAGCAATGTTTTTTATGTATAAATATTTTAATGAATCTCGTGGTGTTTTAACGTGTCTTATGTTTTTTGTTGTAATTGTATTACTTTCGCGTTCCACCGATCAAACTGCTATATCCAAAACTTTACTGTATTTTTTATATACACACAGATATGTGATGTCTCATCGAAATATGTATACATAAATATATATACATTGCTTGCGAGGTTAATCCTGATAGTTTTATCAGGACACGATATTTATTTTCTTTATGACATTTAGAAGAATATACCTATAATTTGTATAGTTTTTTTTTTTCAATACTTTATAAATACCTCTGGCGAATGCATAACTTTCAAATGATCTAATGGTTGTATGTTGTTGCTGATAACTGTGACATTATAATCCTTCGATGCCATTGTGTTTGTATACTGTGTGACACCACAGTTTACTAGAAGAGCATAATCAACAGCACGATTCTACACAAGTCCTCTCCGACCGACTTCTCTCTGCTTCTCTCGATTCTGTTGACGTTGAAGCTCCGTAGTAGAAATTGGAATAAATTCCGAAATAACCTCTTGGAAACGTGTGTGTGTACATATACCTATATGTGCAACACCGTGAAACACTGATGGGACTGAACGCTCGTAACGCCATCCAACGCTATTCGATCATCCTTCTCGCTTCCTCTTTAAAACGAACAAGGAGTTTTCTTATTATTTTCTCACTCGCGATTATTCGATTCGATTCTGTCGAGATGACAAGTAGGTGAAATATATCGAGAGATGAAAATTTTTTCTCAGTCTTACCTTCGTCAATACTTCTCCCACTTCGTAGATAAAAATGTCTGTTTTATTTCAAAAATTATAGAAGTCTGTGACACGGACATACATGTTAATGAAATATTAAAGTAACAGTATTTTATATATAAGACTCTTACAACTCTCTTATAAATATATATATTTTAGATCTTTATATATAAACACATGTACATTTTTATGCTTTATTATAAAATATCAGTTTGAAGAGAAGTGTAACAGATCTATCTATCTAGACAATATATCTTTTTTTTTAAGGCAGTTACATTCCAGGAACACACACACTCTCTCTCTCTCTCGTATGTCTTCAAAAAATAATTTTCTCTGTGCAATTACGACTGCCGTTATTAATATCATCAGAAACAGGATTAAATATATATAAATAAAATCGGAGTATTGTTGTGTAATATGATAAAATGTAAACTTTTTTTTTTTTTTATTATGAATAGAGTGTCTTTTCCATCCATTCTTCCATCGTAAAAGTAGCCGTGTTGGTTTGATCCGGATCTCTCTCTCTGAAAATATCTGCAACAATAATGTAGTAAATATCAGTTTCAATATATTGTTACATTTTAGTGCGCAGAAAATGTAATACGGATATCAAGTGATATTTTTACTTACCGAACATTGTCTTAAGCCTGACAGCGCACATTATATAATCGTCGAAAGTGATCTTGCCGTCTTTGGTGCCGTAACGGTGAACCAAAATATTAAGAATGTGATTATTTAAGCGATACCCGGCGCTATTTAAGGCCTGTCTCAATTCAAATGCACTTAGGTATCCCGATTCATCTTTATCGTACAGTTTAAAAACGGCCTGAAACATTAATTTCAGTCACATGTATGTATACAAAAACACAAAATTTAAAACACAAAGTACACAAATCGTTCAAGAAACTGCAGGAAGGATGCGATAGTTACCCTCCACCTTCTGATGTCGTCCCACAGAGTTTTGAATTCCTCAAAACCAAGTTTGCCAGAGTGATCTGCATCTAACATAGCAACCATACTGCGACATATATCTTTACTGAATCCTCTGTCGTGCGTTTCTGCAATTTAAAAAAAGAAACGTAACATTAATTATAAGTCATTCTTCTTTGTATGCCGTCTTGTCACGAGATTGTCGCCTCGAAAACTTTATTGGAAAAGTTTTTCAGATTCTATCATATAAACTTAGAAGCGACAACTTAATAATTTGTGTGAAACATGATGTGTAGATTTTAAACGAGCAGTGTGATAAAATCTAAGCAACTTTGTTAATATCTCACCAACCTGTTAATCGAGGAAGCATGGTTTTAATAAGATCAGAGCAGAATAGGTGTTTGATTAGATTTGCTCTTTACAAAGCATAAAACTTTTTTAAAGAGTTTAACTCTCTTGCTAACGTCACTTCGCTTTCATTGCACAAGTAACGACGATGCTGTATTTTCACGTATTAACGCAACAACAATAGAAACAAATAAACGAACAAGGTCAGTTGTGAGAATGACAAATGATAAAACAACTCTGCAGTAGAGTAGTTGTCTTACCTACGGGTTTATTGTACTGTTCATTATTACAAACAATGCCACACAGCAATGAGATGATAGTGTCGACAAACGAACCATTTTCTTCAACGGTTTGGGGAGCCTCGCTATGCGCCAACTGCGGTAGTTCTACCCGTAACATACAGCTACATGTTATCATCGCGTTTTACACAAATACACTTGGGCTTTAAGAATCCGCAACAATCCGAAAAGCACAGCAAATATTTATTTAAAATAAAGTAATCAAAGCTTAAACTCTCCTCTCTCTTTCTCCAATTTGCATTTGTGTTCGCTTTGTGTGAATAACTCTTCTTCAACAATTATCAGATAATAAATAGTTCTTCTTAAATTTGCGTGTATGTGTATTATACATACGTATGTGCACAATGCTTATTTTATTTATGTAGTAAAACAATTGGATTATATATACAGTCATGTAACTGATTGAAAAGTTCCTGATTAATTTAAGTAAAGAAATTTTAGTCCCAATACATAAATAAACATATACTTGATCTTCAAATTCTATTAATTTTTATAGAATTATTTATAAGAATCCCAAATGTAATTATGTACTTTTGTAATTAAATGTATTTTATATGAATCACACACAACATGAAAGATAAGCGTGCGACACAACTGATAGAATTGTCAAGATGCGTGCTGAGCAAATAAAACATTTTTAACGAGTTAACATAAAAAGCAATAAATTGCACAGCTATTATAAAAATAATATAGTGACACGGACAATAAATGTATATATTAACTACTATCTGTAATAAAAATACTACAGTGATTAGTTGTATAAGCGTGATTTTTATATGATGCAAAAAGATTGTCAGAAAGAGTGAGTATTTAAGCAGAACACATGACAAAACGTACTACGAAGCAAAGCTTTTATAAAACTTGGTATTGGAAAAAAAACTACAATCTATTTATATACCTTTTCTCATGGCAAAATCTAAAATATCTTTAAGTTCCATCCAGTCTACCTCTAAATCATCGCCAGCAAGTTTCTTGAAGAATTCTCGGACTTTCTCTGTGTTGCGGTCTGGTTCTGGCTCGTCGCGAACCTAAAAATAACATACGTATAAGTAAATCTTTTATTATTAAAAAAAAAAATCTTTTATTATTTTCTTATACATAATTCACGATTTTTTTTTCGTTTTGCAGTAGTTTTCAAGTCTTTTGATTCGTCGCATCTGCAGTTATATCAGAATTATAAATGTCAAAGTGAGATATCAAAAATAAACAAATTTTATTTTTGTCATGCAAGTAAAACAAACAAATTGAGTTTTTTATATACCACCACCGATATTCAGTAGCACGATTATTTTATTCTGCATTAGTAAATAATCTACGTGTGTGTTGTACATTCCCAAAAATAGATACGTGACCAATCGATAAAGGTGTGTAAACACACACAAACACATACACAAATATACTTACGTTATCTTCATCTTCTTTTTTGCCTGCGGGATTAATTACCTAAAAGCCAAGCCACAGAAACATGCATACGTGACATATTAGTAAGGACATTTAGTTACCAACGTGTGAGTGGTTTAAGTAACATTCAGTATTTCACAATCACGTTTCAGACAGAAAACCTGTTTCACAAGCGTTACTACATTTTTAAGCACGAGAGTTAAGAGCACACTGCAATGTCAATTATATCATTTATGTGATTAGCGCAAACCAATTATTAGCAGTACCAATCCATGATTAGACTCAAGCTGTGAATGTTGTAAATTACTAAATTATTGTGCATTGTGTAAGAAAAAAAAGATATTTCTCGCCTTTTGACATCATCCTAAACAGATTAATGTAATTTGCAGCAATTTAGTTTTCCGATGTAAATTTTGCTCGATTATATAATGTTTTAATTTGTTTTGTAAGAAAACGTTTCCCGCACCAAAAAATTACTGATGACTTTAAATTGTTATTGAAACATTTGTATATATTCTCTGCTTAGGATTAAACTACTGTCAGCATTATCGCGTATATATATATAGTGTTCGTTTTTGCATTTGAAAATATTCTTAATATACTCTTCTTACCCTATCATCAACCTCGCCAATACCAACTTGGTCGTCGTTTTCTCTGTAAACAAACGGGAAAACATCGATTAAGCCTACACGTGGCATGAGATAAGTCGCTATATGCGTGCTACGAAAACTTACTCCATGTTATTCTTGTTTTCAGAGAAGATTCTCAGCAAGAATTCTCCTTCCTCGTTCGGATCGAAAGTACTTGGAACTATGCAATATACACCCGGTGGTAATTTGAAACGACAGGTGACCTCCCGCAAGTTTATAAACGCCGGCGAACGGCCGACGGACGCGTTGTATTTGAAGAAATTAACGTCTAGTGGTTTTGGCAATCTGTCGGGATACTGCAACTGTCAATTTAAAATGCACTTATTAACAAAAGCTTCGTTTTGTTGTACTTTTTATTAGTTAAGAAATTTATGCAAGTCAATGTTCTTGTTAGTTGACATTTTGATACACACGTGATATATCGCAAACCCGATAGTAAGGCAATCGGCTCCCATTCTCTTTTGCGCTCTTCTGTTTTTCTGCATCAGAGCGACGATTACGGTGCACTTGTCGTCGTCATCGTCTGGATGTTCCAGCGTGATTCGATACTGGGGATTGTGCCAGAAGGTTTCTGCACGAGAGACGTTTTGTTTTTAATATTCCAATTCGGAATTCTTTCATTTACTCCAAAAAACAATTCAATGTATATATTTTTTACCTAAATAATTTCTACAACCACCCGCTGTTACCCCGCGCACCCATTCTCCCTCAAACACACTCATTTCCCAGTGCTTCTTCCCGGCACTGATATCGCTCGACGTCAGGGAATCGGGGTTCAAGTTACATATCTCGAGCTGGGTGAAGTGGCGCGTGAAATCGTGGAATGACATCCAGAACTCGCCGTCCACGTCGAAAGTTAGGCCGAGCTCTTCCTTCTCGTGGTCGGGAATAAATCTCCATTCCGGTGATCTGATCAAAAACAAACAGAACGGTGAAATCGCATCAGCGATAAACGTCCGATAAACAAACAAAGTCACTCACTGATCGCTCCAAGGCCCGTTCCATTCCGCTTCGTTTCCCCACGGATTCCTAAGCCTCAATAGTGGAATGGTACCGTGCTGATTTGGCGTTTGAATCTCCACGTGTTTCACACGGGTGATGCTGTACGCGTGACCGCGTATCAGCCCCTGAGGTGTCTCGGCCTCTATTATGTTCGGATCAGGCTGAAAACATTTACATCCTCAATGACACAAAAGTTCTCGAATAGCTCGAGCGCTTAAAACACGCAATTCACGAAGAATAAACCAAGTTTTGAACAGGTGCACAAACTGCACAATTTACCTCGATCGAGCAACCCAATAAAGAACTCCTCTCGTAGGCTTTCAACAGTATGTTGAACAAGTTCGGCGGCGTTTGGTCCATTTGATACATTTCTGTTACGCCGCCGGTGAAATCTTCCATGGCCTCGCAAGTCGTGCCGCCCTTCAGCGCCTCGTACGAACCGTGAAGTTTCGCGTACGCTTTTTCAAGAAGGGCGCTCCAGAATTCGTTGCTCTCGGCCGAGTGCAGATACACCAGTTCCCCGCGACACGTGGGCAATCGATCGTCGATCACCACGTCGACCCATCTGCCATACTGCCAGAACCTAACACGTACGATATGTTTTATGTGTTTTATAAGTTCCAACGTTTACTGTATTTTAGTTACGTTTGATTGCTCAGACGACTTGTGACTTATAGTAAACGTTCTTTTTGCAAATTCGCGAACATTGCCAGGATTCAGACGAGGTGTTTGTTTCGCGTGACATTTAAGATCGATGACTAACTTGATTAAGAAATACATTGACGTTCGGTGACTAATAAATTCCAGAAACGACGAACCTGAAGTGAAAGATTCCAGCGTAGTTCTCCTCGAAGCTCTGATCTTCCGGCACCACTTGAAAGAATAGATTCTGATGCATCGTCAAATTCGCTACGGCGGCCAGCAACCAGCAGTCTCCCAGTTCTCCCTGCTGGACGTCGAACCTCGAGAAACCCTCCACGAAGAGCTGAGGATCGTCCGCGATTTCCTGCGGGACACACAGAACGTTGAGTAATCGCATTGAATCACCTCGTTGAGACACAACATCACTGCAAATTATCCTCCAACGAAAATCGAGAACAAATCACAGATTGAGGACTGGAGAAATATCTGACCATCGGTCGCTTCCATTCTATGTATCTGTCCGGTCGGCGGGAAAAGTACAACGACGAATCGTCGGCCGGGAACTCGGGATCCTCGAAGAGCCGTCCCGTGGCCAGGCATTCGCGTCTCAGCGTGTTAAAGTCCTGGACTTCTCCTCGTCTGAAGCCGGATCCTTTCTCCCCCAACTGCGAACATTCGATTTTGCATTAAAGTTTTTTAATTCGAGATACGATTTTCTCGACTCGTGTGGAGATATCGTCTAGTTATTTTAATTTTTCAATTTGTCCTCGAAGAACGCGCGCGAGATCGTTCGAAGAATTTGCCTACGTTGTAGCAGGGCTTTCCGATGTAATTGTTTGTCGTTCGCACGGCGTTTTCCTCGTACAAGATTTTCCTCTGAGACGGAAGCTCGTTCAACCTGTTACTCGGCTTCGCGCCCGAATTCGCGGAAGCGAATTCCAATTTGGTGGAGTAAACGGTATTGTTGTTGTTTCCGCTTCCGCCCGTCATTCTCGCGGATGCGGAATTCGAGCCGATCTTCAGAACTGCAAGACCTTCCTGCATGTAATTAGAGTAGCGACAATTTGCGTAGTTGTCGCGCCGTGGATGCATCTTGACGAATTAATTAAAACGACCACGAGTTTATTAATTTAACGACGCGAGGAAACGCGGTCGCGTGCGTCGAAAAATCGTTACTTATTCTAGAATTTCTTTGTGGAAAAAAAAAAGACTCGTGTATTCACAGAACAAAAGGAAAAACGAAACTGTTCGCGAAGGCGAAGCTTGTTTAAAGTTTTGATACAGTTATCGTCTCTGACAATCGCGTGGTGGTGATAAGTGTACACCGGACGACAACAAACCGCAATTTATATTGCAGTTGCGTTAAGTTTTGATAAGATGCGAATAATACTGCACACACGTAACAAAGTAATAAATCGATAAACAAGGAATACAAGGTGCATTTTTTGATGAACTTTCCATTCTACAAAGAAGAACAAAGCGTGAGACCAAAACCGTGTCCTTGCGACGTTTTATCTTGCCGCGTTTCGCGCATATCGATTTTTTTCACCAGAAGGGATGATGCATTTCTCTTTAAAACTATTAACAAAGAGAACGTATTTCCCAGACGACGAGATAAGACACAGAAATACCTGGAATCAATTTCCTCCTTGAGAACGAAAGCATCATCGTTCTATCTTTATTCCACATTTAATGGCCAGTGAAGATAGGCCGATGCTGCGCGCGTGAACCCAAAATAGGCTGTTGAACCGCGACATCCAAGGCATCATCTTTTTATATCTCGACAAATAACGGCGGGATGTATTTTTTGTTTAATTTAAATTAACGCAGTTACGAAACATTTCGCGTTCAGGTGCGTTGAAGCTACATTTAAGTCGAAGTTGTCATTTTTTTTAAATTGAAGTGTTGTTGAAATTCTGTGTGAAATGTAAACCGGAAGTCACCTTGTTCGAGACAAGAATTGTGTGTATAAACAAATAATAACAAAACCTGAACACGTCTGTTTCGCGTATCTCACCATTTCGACGATGTGTTTCTCTCACAATTGGAACGACCTAACTCTGTTTCGCGTTTGAAACCTTACAAGTATATCACGTGTACAAAAATCCGTGTCTCTTTTATATCCTTGTGTGTTGACCAACACAATGTGTATATTACACACAACACAACGTGTATACATTAAACACACATTTAAGAAAAATCAAGCTAATTTCAGACGCTCGTGATTGATCATTGATGAGCAAAGGAAATATGATTCAACATGTAAACATCTAAAGAAGATAAAAGAATCACTTCTAGATAAATATTTTTTAATAGCCAAACAGCGACATTTTTTCTGGAATGATTTCTTTAAATTCATCCTTACAAGGATTCTGTGTACAATGAGACGCGAATAAGCAAACAGCAGTTATTTAAATTTTATTGTATTTTCGCATAAAACACGAATGAAATATCAGCATTGCGAGAATAGTCTCATTTGAATTTCGAATTGAAGTTTTAGGAACGTTTTGTTATTTCGAGATTTAAATGACATATCAAACTGGGTTTGTGCTCAGCACAACGCGAAGAGATGGCATTTGAATACCGTCATACTCGCGATATGACGCGCATTAACCTAAATTCTATTAATTCTAATGAGCACGTGTCGCGCCACATGATATTGCGTTAATCATACACATTTCTCAATGCAATGGCGTCATTGTTACCGTCATTACACGTTAACGTCATCGAAACGCTACACGCATGCATAAAACAATGTCTGCATGTACATAGCTCTCAAAACTCGCAACGTCACATCTCGCGAAATAGTTTTGTTGAGTTAAAAAAAAGTGGAGCCATGTGTGTTGCGGAATCAATCGGTTTCACATGACTCTCCCCTTCGGGCAATTCATTTCGCACGCGCAAGCTGTGTTACATGATATCACAAAAGTGAGTATTAAGCGCAAATTAAGCTTCTACGGAAAAAGTACTTGGAAGTGATGAAAGAAAGCAGAGAAACAAAGGAAAAAACTTGCTGTGCTTACAGGAAAAATATCGAACATTAAAATATATACAACGTGTTTTTTTAAATCTCATTCCCGTATCTATAGAACAATTACAATCAAACACTTATTGTAAATAAGTGTTAATCGCGAACAATTGTTTAAATCTAAACAGTTCGAAAAAACTGCGAAATAAATGAAATTCGAAGCGTCGCGCGTGAGAACGTCGCAGGTCGGCCAATCGCACGGCGGTGCGCAACAACAAAAAGTTAAATATGCGTCAATTAACGCGGCGGATACAGTGAGCTTTATCGACTCCCCGTCCCCGATGCGAGACATGCGTACCACTTTGATGTTGAAGAGCGACGGCAGGAATCGTTTGACCTCGACCGCCGCCTTAACGAACAGATCTTCCGCGTCGCCGCCGCCGCCGTCGCCGTAACCATAACCTCCGTAATAGCTCATCGTGATCTTGTCTTCGGTCTTTATCGATGGATATTTCACGTCAGATATCTCGCGTCGCTCCGTTCACCATCCGGTTGACAATGTGTGCGAAAACACGAGCGCGGAGCGAACTTTTGCACACCCTCTTTGACGAACGCACGTTGCGAAACCTCGTGCGGATCTGCGACTCTCGCTCGTAAAACCGTTACTTCGGCGATCCAGGTCTGCTGAGAGAGAGGAATACACGAGAGCCGACTTCACCCACCCATGCCTCACCTATATGATACTTTTCCGTCGCTTCCAGGCGTCTCGTGACGCACACGCGGCGGTTGGCTAAACGAATATGCCGCGGACCGGCTGGACCCCGGTGACCTTGCAATCGATCGCAAATGGGTTTCACATTTGTCGCGCCACGTATTTCGATAGAAATGCGCTTTACTCGTGCAGTTTCGCGTGACGAGCAGCGACGCAAGGTCGGAAAGACCGCAGACGATGTTGTTCGGCACTGCAAATAAAAAGACTAATTGAGCCGTGAATGAAGATATACGGCGCGGTTTTTTGTACCGGCGACAAATTACGTAAATAATGTGCAATAGACGCGCGTGATATTGCGATCCGCGGGAAAACACAAAAGACAGTAATATAGTTGCGATGAAATATAAACGGTTTAAATAAGGAAGGCTCTTTACTCACACTTGAAATAAAATAAAAGTCGACTGTAAACGTAGATTTCGTGACAAAGCGACTGATGAGAGAGCGAGATCTTCGCGCGTGAGCTGCTGCTATAAAAATTTTAATACCTTTACAAAAATATTAATAATAAAACGTATATTAAAAGATAAAAGATTTAAACCGAATAAACGTACGGTAATTCAATTGAACACGTGAGCCAAAATACAAACATCAAAATGTATGTGTCATAACTGTCAAAATGACGCATAATATTATAGTTTGCGACAATAATTTTCTTCATGTATCGTCAAAACACTTGATTTAATAAAGAGCACATCTGCATCAGCGTCTGGCCGACTACCAAGAACGTTGTTGTTGTAAATATATTTCTTGTATTAATATTTTTTACTATTAATTTCATTATAAAATATTGTTTTTTATATTTCAAAGAGAAAAAAATGACCTACTCCTGTAATCTCTCTCTCACGAGAAGTCTCTCTCGCGCGAAATTAAACTTTCACAGAAGAGATTGAAGAGAGAGATTAAAGTTTATATACGCGCGCAAATACACATCGCCGAGAAACGTCCCGTGAAGATGTAGCGGGGCCTAAAAATATATCAAACGAGTTACACATTATTTAAGCTCAGTCACGCGTGCGCGACAAAACCCGTTTGATGTTTCTCAAAAGTGAATTTTAACGATGCGCGCCAGGGATGTTCTGACGAAACAGAGTCGTTTCCAAAGACGCGCGATGAGATCTCTCAGATAATCTGTGCATGCACGATGCGTGTCTCGCGTATTGATCGTTATTTAGTGAACGAAAATATATCCGCAGAATCAAAGGGAGAAAAGGAACATCGAGAGTCACACGTGTGATCCGAAGGTCCTCGAGAAAAATCTCTTTCACTCGTAAAAAACAAAACCAAAAAAAATTTTTGTACTCGCGTTGTTCAAAATCGCGAGATGTTGCAATCTCTTGGTCTCGCAGCAATTATATCGGTATGCCGCACAATCGCGTTGTGCAACAACCCGTTGTTTCAAGAAATTTATAAATCTGTAAAGTATTTTGCACAAAGTGAAAAACAAACAGTACGAATAACATATTGGTTTTACACTTGTTTGGTTTTTTGAGATATTGCGTAATTATTGCGTGCGTGCAATGAAACACACACACACACACACACACACACACACACACACACACACACACACACACACACACACACACACACACACACACACACACACACAGCGCAGTAATATAGCAGTAATGATAGCGATACAGAATGACATAATATATAAAGAACCTTGAAAACAGTATTAGCAGGATGGTGCACATCGCCGGAACCGGATAGTCCGCCTCTTAGTGAACGTGTGAGAAGATTATAGTGACCTAACGTCGACCATGCATCTTGTGTCGCTTGTGCTGGATATCTTAACAAACATCGTATTTTGCTTGGGATGTTTTTTTTTGTAATAAAATGTAGACACACAGCAATATTCTCTTAAAAAAATAATACATAAAAAATAAATAAATAATATGTGAAAAAATAATACATGTTGAAATAAATTGAAATTTGAAATAAAAGATCTTATGTACTGAAAAATAGTGTCAATCTTTTACATGAGAGAAAGAAAAAGAGAGAGAGAGAAGCAAAGAAAGAACGTATAAATTATATAAAAGAAAATACACAATAAATCTTTTAAAAAGTCTCTATACATCTTATAAAGAGTATAAGAAAATATAATAAATCTTAAAAGCACGTGACAAGAAGAGAAACATTCGCGTTTATTTCGCATGTGACTGTTATTCATTTCAGACCTCGATTTTGTTTCGATTTTGTAAAATATTATGTAAAGATTGAATGTTATTAATGCTTACCCCTTTGCGTATTTATACGTTTTCTGCGGCTTTCCATTCTCTATGATGGTTTTCACATAATAATACGAATAACTGAACATTGTGCTCCGTCTCCGGAGCACACGACGAGATCCGCGTGACGTAGAGAAAACTATACAATCGCGGAGCGCGAGCAGATTTGCGACACTATTTTTCCCTCGTGCCGCACGTGTTGCTTGTGCACGCGTGTGCGCGTCGGCATTTCGTGTCTCGCCCGTTTATGCTTATCTTGTTCTGCATATTTCTACACGTGTGAGAGCGGCGTATATATAGCCGCACTGACGAACAGGGAAATATCCCGACGTTGTGACAATGTCAGACATGTATTTTACCCAGCCGAATCGGCGGAATCCTGAAACACGGAACATATGACGGCGAAATGGTTCGAAATATGATTATGAAAAAATTCATATTTAAATACTGACACAAATTAATTCTTGGAAAGTGTTTTTATAATATTCCATGTGTTTGTGTACATGGGCATACGTGTGTAACCTTTGGCGCATGATTTTACAGATATACAGAGCCTATATTTCTGCACGCATATATAGTCAAACCCTTCTATTCTCGCCCTCCGTAATTCTTGACAAAAGTCTAATATTGTCGTTTCCTATGGCCGCTTACATAGTCTTCGTGTGCGGAAGTCTAACCACTTTCACGTAAACGTTTTATATAACGAAATCCTAATCTCTTATATCCGACATAAAACTGATGTCTAAACCTGAGGTTTATTAGCTCGGCCGATTCGGGACGTCTGTTGCTAATTGACTCTAACAGACAAGATGTGACGTGTACATGTTGAACGTTGCCGCGCTTCAAAATTATATTTCGCCGAAACTAGCATCAATCTGTAGATGGCTCTGACTACAGGCGTGTTCTCACTTGTTCTCTTCAGCTGAACTTTTTGCACTTGCACCGCGTTCATCTTTCCTCTCTTGGTCCTGTTCGGTTATTACTGAAAATTTATATAGATGCACGTTACGTATCCTATAGATTTTTCAGTACTGCCAGTAATAACCAAACAGAGCCCTTTTTTCTTCAAAATGGGGAGAGATGTACCACGTGTGGATGTCTGCCGGTGCAATCTTGTGTTTGACTTGTACTTTTGTGAGGAAAAATATGTAATTATGACATATCTATGACAGTAGCTGAAAGAACTTTGTATGTTTATGGATATGTGAAAGTTGTTATTGCATCGTATCAAGATGTGTAATTGATCGAGAAGACTGACAATTCTCTTGACGTAAACATTGATAACCTGGTCGATCTAGACAATCTAATTGTAAAAAGGAGTGGTGGTAGTATATTATTTCCATTTGTCCGTGAATCACAATAAGCCTGGCACGTTTATTTTCCCTTGATTTTCAGGGACAGCGAAGATCATGCTCGTGTCGAGTCTTTGGATGTAAGTGACGATGAGGTACCACAGCCACCGGCGAAACCTGATCACATCGACGAACGAAAACAAGGATACGGATGAGTCAAGCGTGAAACTTATCAATCACGACTGGTTTTTCCTATCTAAGATATACGTCGAGTAAGACAATATTACTTGATTCGCTTTACAATCATCTGTGCGCGATGGAAAGATCATGTATACATACAATCAGCAATTCAAAAAGAATGTATTCCCTTCTGTGAAAGTAAAACTTCTAGCGTGCAAGATACGTGCGCAAGAAAGTGTCTTAACGGCGTATAAATGAGAGATTTAGATAAAGTATTTATTTTTCGCACTGTGTTATTTGATGCTTTAACAGGGTTGCACCTTGAAACCTGTTTTGTGTTGGAACCGCGTTGAGTCGTTCTTTTTATAACTACTTTTATATGTATATAAAATATGTATATTTATACAAGTTTAATTGTTATTATTTTTATGTTATTTAGTGTGTAATTTTACGAAGACATCGACAATTGATCCAAGCGCGAAGCGAGCTCGACGAATTCGCTGACAGCTTCGCTGAGTCTCCTTCCATAGACCGGATCTTTTTTCATATTCGTCATAACGAACTCCCTCCTGTCTTTGAAATAATAATCGGCGTACGACGCCGGATCGTTTGTCACACTCGCGCCGAGATTTTCGTCCATCAGATTTGTGGGAAAGATAATGATCGCGGTGACAAGGGCGCGCAGCCGTTCCTCCTCCATGCCCAGGACTATCTCCGACCACGGGGGCGTTCGCACAGAAACCTCGTGGGCGTTCAGAGTCTCGCGCAGTGTCTTATAATAATGCTGAAGCATTGCGCTCTCCCACGTCTCGCGGAAGCTGCGGTCCGTGCACAGATACAGGAACTGTGCAACATCGTACGCCAAGGGAGAATATTTCAATAGTTGGTAATCTACTATCAGACACTTGGGCGACACGTCTCTGTTGAACATCAGGTTGTTGCCCCAAAGATCGCCCTGACTGATGACATTTGTTTTTGTGGGCGACGATGTCATCGCGTGATAGACCAGCTCGCAGGTGGATCGCACCAGATCGGAATCGAGACCCAAGTGTTCGGCGATAGTGGCGGCCACATCAACGCCCGCCTGGAACCACGCGCGCGTCGTCTCTTTGTACTCAAAGATTCGTTCGACAAACGCGTCGGGATACAATCGGTTGAAAGGCACTCCGAGACGCGTCTCCGCCATCAGAGAGGCGGCGTGTAATCGCGCGATAGCGCTCAGACCTGCACGCACGAGCGTCTCGTCGAAGAGCTTGTCTCGCGTCGAGTAGCCCTTGTCTCTCAATTCCTCTAACACCATCAGATTATTCGTCGCTTTATAACATACCGGCGCCCACAATTCCCCGTGATATCCTTCGAGCAGCAGCGGCATTATGACGTTGTAGAACGTCGCCTCCTTCTCGAAGACGCGATTTTGTATCACGTAATGAGCTCGATCAGGCACTTTGTAAGGCACGGTTTTGAGAAAAAACGAGAGAATAGTGTATTCTATTCGATCCAAGTCGCTGTTCAGCACGCGTTTCGCTATTTCCGTTACTTCCTCCAGTGAAAGTAGTTTGTACACGCCATCGTTTTTTGTGTCATTTTTCATGTCATCGGTTACCGTGTCAGAGTATTGTTTTATTTGTGTAACCGCGGCAGACATGATCTTCGCGCTTAGAATAACAGTTTTATTGTGACGAGCAGGACAACGTTGGTTTTGTGACAATTGTAACTCGGGACCCGCCTTTCAAAATATTCAGTACTGCCAGTAATAACCAAACAGGACCTATATTTCGTCGAACTATTATAGTAATCTGTAGATGGTTCTGACTACAGGCCTGTTCTCACTTGTGCTCTTCACAGCTGAACTTTTTGCACTTGCACCGTTCATCTTTCTTTCTTGGTCCTGTTCGGTTATTGCTGGCAGTACTGAAAATTTATATAGGTGCACGTTACGTATCCTATAGATTTTTTACTGCCAGTAATAATCGAACAGAGTCCTTTTTTCTTCAAAGTGGGGGGAGATATACCGCATGTGGATGTCTGCCGGTGCAACCTCGTGTTTAATTTGTACTTTTGTGAGGAACACTATGTAATTGTTAAATATCTACGATAGTAGCTGAAAGGATTTTGTATGTTTATTGATATATAAAAGTGTTTGTTGCAACGTATCAAGATGAAATTGATCGAGAAGACTGACAATTCTCTTGACGTAAACATTAATAACCTGGTCGATCTGGACGATCTAATTGTAAAAAGAAAGAGTGGCGGTAGTATAATTGAGCAACGGCCGCTTTTCTCGAATAGTGGAGAGTGAGTTTGTTAAGTGTTCTGCTATTTCACTTATAACAATTTCTCAAAAATAATTTATTGAGTAGATCTAGAGTTGCACATATATATGTAACATGAGATCATGTTTTTTTTTTTTTGTTTTTCAGGACATTGTACATAACATGGAAAAATATTATAAGGGTGTATAGCACGCAAACGGGAGACTTTGTACAAGAGTTTGAACCCTCAAGTAACAAAATTGCCAAACTACTAATACATCCTGTTAATGTTAACTGTATTATTGGTTGTACTGAGAATGGGGAATTGAATTTCTGGGATTGCCAAAGTGGCATCATCACCAAAAAACTGGTAAACTTTTCACTTAAGCATAGATTTTTTTTATTACTTTTATTTGCAGGCATTACTTATGTACATCAATGATATTTTTGCAGCGATTGGCATCCATAGCACAGCATAAAGCAAAAATCAAAACTTTCCACATTGTAAAGTACAAACTGCCTCATGGGAACGAAGTATGCCAGGCACTAATAACTTATCTCTCCACCTGTGAAAGATATCCATTGAAGATATACATACTTTTGTTTAATATAGAAACTGGAATGTGCATGAAGTCGATACATCTCTTGTGAGAAATGTTTTAACAAGTTTTTTTTCTGATATTTCTTGCTAAGTTTTTATATTCTTATTATTTGCTTGTCTTTTCAGCACGGATTCTTCGAAATATTACATTGATGTAATTGGAAATCATGGAGACAATTTAGTGGCACTTATATCGGAGGCAGATTTACATATATTGAATCCTGCTAGAAATTTAGTTGATAGAGTGTAAGATATAAGTTATATATATTTAAAAGCACAGTGTGTGTGTATATATATAAAAGTTTTAAGTGTCTAATGTATTTTAAACACGTAATATCGAAAATATAGACACAAGACCGGTAGATACATCACGGGCAGATTTCCTACTTGTATAACTGGTCATCCGGAAGAAGAATGTGTCGCCACAGGAGATTCAAGTGGTCGTATAGTAGTGTGGAGAAGTTTATTTCAATCTAGACCGTATACAGCAACTTTTCATTGGCATACATTGTCAGTTACAGAAATAGCGTTCAGCAAATCAGGTAAAAATACATGTTAAATTTTTTTGCTTTAAAAATTTACAAAATATATATAAATACACTTGGTATTTATGTAGGTGGCCATATGTACAGCGGTGGTGGTGAGTGCGTGCTAGTAAAATGGACTTTAGCTAATCCTCAGCATAAATCTTTTCTCCCGCGATTACCGGCTCCTATCAAACATCTTACAATCGCACCCGACAACTTGTATGTAGCTGTGTCGACTTTAGATAACGGTAAAACTTTATCACTTTTTGTAAAGTCTTTTACAATAACGAAAAATTTGCATCGCTTAATTGCATTCTTTTGATTTGATTACGCAACAGGTATCATTATAGTAAATCCTCAAAGAAAATTGACTTCGGTGATACAAAACTTCACGTGGGGCGTTCTTTCGTCCAAAGATCTGTTTCCCGCGGGACTTGTTGTCGATCCAAGAACAGGTAGTCTCGTTCTGAACAGTCGTACTGGACACGTACAATTTTACAACACTCACACGAAGACTCTGATGTACAACGTAAGTAAATTAGTGCATGTCACGGATATAAAATAATATAAAAAAAGCGTGCAACTAGGAATAGAACAAAATTATGCAATAAACACATTCCATAGATTAACATAACTGCGCAAAATTTCTTGACTCAAGAACGCGACGTGATTATTGTAAATACGGAGGTTACAAAAATAGCAATAAATCACGATGGCATGTGGATGGCAACAGTGGAGGAACGTAACGACAAAGTTTCGTCGATAGAAATCAGATTGAAATTTTGGGCGTACGATCTGAAGAAGCAAATGTAAGAGATAGACTGTGTGAATCTATCGTTTACACATTGTTGATTTTGTTTGCGATATTAACGTGTGATATTTCGCGCGACACCGATATGTTGCAGATTCAAATTGAATACATCTATCGAACTGCCTCACGAAGACGGAGTGAACGCACTGAATTTTCAACCGGCTACTGCATTTGACGACGGGGAATGGTTGGCTGTGACCACGGGCAAGGATAAGAGATTCAAATTGTGGAATCTAGTAAAGGCCACAGACAGTACGTAGTCACACATCAAGTCACATTTATTTTTCGCTCATTTCGTTTATTTTGCAAAAAAATAAAAGCTTTATTAAAATATGGCGGAAAATATATATGTATTATTATTTGGCAATTACATTTGTTGCAGAAGAGACGAAACATTGGTGTTGTTACGGAGTGGGAGACTATCGCAATCTACCTGCTACAGATGCGGGTTTCTCACCCGATGGCTCGTTACTGGCTATCGGTTTTCATTCTACCTTAACTATATGGATACCTGAAACCTGCGAATTAAAGTGTAATCTTACGCATTCTCAGTACGACTATCCGATCAAGTAAGTCGGAGTATACCATATATAAAATATTCTAGTTATCGATACAGCTTTTGCTAAATACGGAAAGAATTGCATTCTCGAAACCCATAATTTTATAGTGTTACAATTTTGCATTGTTCGCTATAGACGAGTAGAATTCGGTAAACACGAGGCCTGTCATCTTGTGGTAGTCGCGTCCCAACAGCACATAACCGTTTGGAATGTCTTAACTCTCGCTATTATCTGGAGCGTTCCGTTGAACGTCGTCAGTCTCACGTACGACCCGAAATCCACGTACATGGCAGCACTTACATCTGACAATTCGTGTACGTTTTAAACCTCAGTCAGGCAATAACTTACAAAATACAACAATTATTTATTCTACATTTGCATATCAGGAAAACAGGTTCGATTGTTGAACGATTGTTGAATCTTTTTAATTACAAGAATATGTCTGTTTGTTTTCAGTATACGTATTTACACCACAAAGCGCGGTACCTGTTTATAAAAAGACGTGTCTTATCGAAAATAGCAGTTCCATACTAGCGGCTACTTTTGTACCACATCTGCAAGAGAAACGCAACTCTTCGTTCGGCCAGTGGCAACGGAAGTCGCAACTGTACTTTTTGGATTCTAATCAGGTATATGTTTCGGGCTGTGCGCGAACAAAATGTTCTCTTTTGTTTTGTTATTACAATCTACAGTTTTATTTAATAAAATATCTCGCTTATATCTATAATTTATGCATTTGTACCTGGTTTCATAGTGTATTTGAATGAACTGAAGAGACCGTGCGCGCACGCATACATGTAATTTTTTTTATTGCGGAACGGATTTCAGGAACTGCTCACACTGGAGCCGAAATCTGAAGGAGATACCGGCATTTGCTTGGAGATCTTTTCGGATCAAAGAAACACGCTGCGGACCGCCTTCTCTAACATTATAGCGGATCAAACTTCGTCGAGCACGGAGAAAACCGTCCCGCAAGTTCACGAGCATCTTGGCGTATCACCGAGAGGAATAATAGAAGAAGTAAGTAGAAAATCGATATAGTTTTCAATATCGAAAGTTTATATACACGGGTCGCGCTCTCCTTTTTTATGTACAAGATCTACTAAATTTAGAGTAAATTTTTTTTTATTCTACGAATAAGTACTTTACGTTTTAAAATTATTCTGAAACGATATTTGTCGCGAAGCATCCGCGACTTCTGAGAGATTCTTCGGAAGAGGATAAGAGAGCGGAGTTTTGTGATTTTCCGATCTCTTATATCGAAGGTGCGTGTTTTTTTCATGTTTCTATCAGTTTATCATTCTTTGCACACACGTTACTCCGTGAGTTTGCGCGCGCACACGTCAACGCTATCATCCGACAATGCAACAAGAAAATATTGCTTACAATTGGATAAAAATACATTATCTCTCTCATGCTTGAAATCAAGTTTGTGTTAAGTAAACAGAGAGAAGCAGACAGTTTACATAATATATAAATGTAATATATTGACTAAAGAGAGAGAGAGAGAGAGATAAGTTCGCGGGACGCGCCACTTAGGCGAATAGACGATGGAAAGTAATAAATTAACTCGAGACAAATAAATTATTTACATGCTCTATAAGAAACTCTTTGGTTTAATTTTGACAACTTACGTACAGAATCAAGCACATGAGAAGAAGTTTTGTTTGTCATTGAGAGAAAATGTATGAGATAAGTGAAACTGAGAATTCTAATGGGGAAAAATTAAGTAACAAGAGAGAGTAGAGACGATAGTTTTCGTTGACTGATTGTCAGTCGCTACTAAACAATTGCTTTGAGAAAATCTCCCCACTCCTCAATTGCATGAATTCGCGTATAATTGGCACAATGTGCTCGCCACAGTTCAATCGCCACTTCGTTGCGCGTGAACTTGGCGCGAGGCACTACCACCGTGCCTTTTGATAAATCTCGGCTTGCTCGGTCTAAGAATTTGGAACGGTGAATTCTGCGCAATTATACGATGCAATTTGACGTCGTACTGAATGTCCGTTTGTCAGTTTCTCCTTCCTAAACGAAAATTCCGACAGCGACGAACGTAGTCGAATTTTCTGTAACGAAGACAATGCCACTGCGGGATTTGCCTCATGTTCTCGATCGCTGGCAAATTGTACATCTTGAACAGAAGTGTTATAAACAATAACAATTATTAGTTACTGTTATTTGTGTTATAAACGAAAGATAATATTATTACAAAAAGGCAATAAAATAAACACGAAAACATAAAGTCAGATATACTTAAAATAATAAAAGATTGATTGTGTAAGTATTGAGCACAAAAATGTTAACGGAGATCGGTTCAACGCTACGATTTCTAATCAACGCTATCCAGAAAAAAAATAATAATAACATTGTTCGACGTAACGAGTAAACAATTTAATATCACACATTGCACTCGCGATTAAAACAACGTGTAATGACGACCAGTCGCGTTAATTGAGCGTTAAGAAGTCATTGAAATCCTGAAGTCTTCCTGTTTACGAGATCGTACAACACCTACGACTCAATGTGATTAGACGCATCATTGCACTCTCTCGGCACGAAGAAAGATTGGTTTAACGAGGTTGGTTCGTTCAACGAACCAACATCCACTCGTAATTTCGACACGTACCTACATCCCACGCGCTCGCAATGGACAAAAATACGAGTCCGTGTTTTATACAATTGACTCCGATGTGAGAAAGAAAAAGAGAAAAAAAAATAATATCGCACATTGTTTACACATTTCGTATCATCAAAATCGTCCCTCCGGTTGTCAAAACACATCGTAAATCACTATTCAGACACTCATCCGCATCGTTCTTGATCGTCACACCTGCCTTTGATTGCGCGATGTCGTTTACTCGTAGGGATACTTACTACTCCGCTATTTCCAGCCACCGCAGGATATCCAAAAGCGATCGCCGCGAGCAACAGCACCGCGAACAGACACGACACGAGTCTCAATCCGGGCAGCTTCATCTTCTCCGAGCTTCTCTCACTTTCCAAAGAAGATCTCGAAATTTCTCCCGAGATTTTGTCTTCAAGTTTCTTCCGGTCTGCTACCTTTTATTACAATTAAATTGAAAAAAAAAAAAAAAAAAAAAACAAACAAACCCCAATTAATTTCTGTTATGTTCTTTTCTTTCTAGTTCTAATTTTCGCATTTCCCAGTGTCACGCGGAAAAAAGCAATATATCAGCAGTTTTACCCACCCTAGTCAACGCGAGTAGTTCACGGTGACACGGTGTTCGGCGAATGCCAACTCGACGAGGGATGACACGTGAAAAAGTGATCAGCACTGTTTTTTTTTTCCTTGATATTAGAATGACAGAGGATCCGAGGATCTTTCAGATTCTCCCAACGTTCCGCAAACGACTGGCTTTCAGCTGAAGTCTCGCCATGATTTAATATAGGCACTCCCACCTTCTCACGATGTTCCAGTTGTTCCTTTAGGACAACACTGGACAACAGACAAACTTCGTCCACGTCTCTCTCTCACGTCACAGCCGCCGCCACCACCGTATCGCGAAACTTTATCTCTGTTTCTCTTCGACGTCATGCATTTTATTCATGCGTTTTATGTGCATCTTAGCATTTTGACGATGACCGTTATTATTAGGTCCCGTCGTGTTATTTTTTTTTCTCTGCGTGGGCAGAAAGCCGGTTCGACAAATTGAACGGAACAAGAGAACTGTTTTGAGCGCTTTTATATATCTGGAAAAAGCGGGTACGATCGAATGCCATTCGCGATGTAACATGCATCGCGTTCGTATCGGATAATTAATTCGTCGCTTTGAAAATAAACCGAGCGGGATGCATCTCCTCCGCCGAGAGGTGGAGTTTCGCAAGAGTACACGTGTCTTGATGTGCTGCAAGACACGAACGCGATGTATGTAAATTTATAAAAAAAAACTATGCTGCAATAGAAAAATGTTAAATGTATAAATTTATAAACTAGCTCCATAATTATTTACTGCTTGTGGCCTAACACTGTCTTTAGAAAAAATACATGAAAGCAGTAAAAAAAAGTCATTTTGTCCGTTTCTCTGTGGCAAGAGTATGTGCAGGGTGTATCTCTCTCTCTCTTTTAATCTACAAATATAAGAAACAGCAGCGAATATATAATTATTTCACAAATCATAAAGTTTATAACCGAATTTCCGTATTTCGAAATGATTCCCTCGGTCGAGAGATCACAATGGAACACCCCCTTGCGCGGTTCGAAAATAGCGAACAGCGCTATCGAGTTGGAGTTGTCCGGTATTGCTTGCAAACGTAAAACCAGGCCAGCAGAAACTAAGTCTTATCTTCTTCGGCGATCGTCTCGATTGTTGCCATTGATACCTGGCAATAAAGTGCATCGCGCAGAAAAGTTTAAATCAAACCTAAAAAAAAAAAAAAAAAAAAAACATGGCGTGTTAATATTTGCATCCTTTGATACTCAATTAAAGTGTAAACTCTTACGTTTTCACGCAACGAATATTGTACATTATATTATTATTTTTTTAATTTTTACATATATTTTTTCTCTTACATAATTATAACAGCAAAGTCTCAATTCGCTTAAATAAGTTAAAAAGAAAACGACACACTCGCAAGACTGATGCTAAAAATAACAATCTTTGCGTCAAGAGTGTTAATTTTTATCAAGAAAATCGTCGATGTTGTCGCAGAACATGAAAGAAAGCCGGCAATTCACGTGCTCGCGTAATTGCCCCGATTGTCGCAATAACGAACTGCATTTTGCATGATGTTTCGCACGTATTTCTTTCTTTCTCGCCGTTTGTTTTTCTCATCTTCACAAATTGCAATTTCGCGAATACGTGCCGTCGCACGTCACGCGGTTCTCTGAAATTAAAACGACCGACATCCACTAGAATGACTATTACTAGTCATTCTAAAACAAAATAAACGTAGAAACAATTCGCGTTTTTCGCCGAAATGTACGCATACAAGTGTTGTCACATGGAACAGAAGAGGTATCGACAAGTCCCGTTACATGATTGCGAATGAGAGAGCGATGTTACCGCTACTTCGATGCCGATGTCTCGTAAATATGCGATACATTTCGTCGAGTCTTGCGCGCTCGAATGATTTATTTACTTTGGAAAAAAACTCGTTTGTAAACTCGTGCGGTTTTATCAATGTTTTTCGTCGACAAGATTAAAGTGTATCTCTCGCGCCTTGACACGTAGTTTCGTGTGCACATTCGTCATTAAAGTACACACATTGCCGGGGGAAATATTCGTGTGGGTTGTGACAGACGAATCAACCTAGATCTGAAGTAGAAGATTACGGGAATTACACAAATTTTCACTCGGAGGTGTGTCACGTCGGCTTTAAAACTAATTAGTCGGTCATCCAACCGAGCGTTCTGCGCGCGCCATACCAAATGTATTTAAAAACCCTATCCGTGCCGTGAGAATCGCGTTCTATCGTCACATCCTGTTCTGCGTGACTTCTAAAGTGTTAAAAAAATTTGGGAAAGGCTCTCCCCCGTGAAGGGTGTAATTTGAACTCACATAGATTTTAAGGGAACATTTTCATTGTCTAACGCTTTATCATTTTCATTTGAATTGCAGTTGCTCAGTGTATCCGCTCACACTCTGCCGCCAATGAGATTGCTGTGCTCGTCCTTCATCTTGTCGTTGATGAAGCAACAATCCTCGAAAGATCATTTTAGGAACGAGACTTTCCGGTAGATACACGCGAGATTGCAACACTTGCGTTTATTTCGATTTATCCGTGAATCGCAATTGGCGTGACTCGTACATTTTCTCTTGATTTTCAGGGACAGCGACGACGATGCTCGTGACGAGTCTTCGGATGTAAGTGACGATGAGGTACCACGGCCGCCGGCAAAACCCATGATCACACCGACGAACGAAAACGAGGATACGGATGAGTCAAGCGTGAATCTTATCAATCACGACTGGTCTTTCTTGTCTAAGATATACGCAGAGTGAGACAATATTGTTTAATTGATTCGCTTTACAATCATCTGTGAGCGATAAAAAAATCATGTGTACGTACAATTCAACGAGAATATATTTTTTTCCGTGAAAGTAAAAACTCTAGCGTGCAAGATACGTGCGCAAGAAAGTGTATCAACGGCGTATTAATAAAAGCCGCGTTGAGTCGTTTTTTTAATACCTACTTTTATATGTATATAATTTTTGTACAAGTTTAATTTTTATTATTTTTGTTATTTAGTGCGTAATTTTACGAGGGCATTGGCAATTGATCCAAGTGCGATGCGAGCTCGACGAGTTCGATGACAGCTTCGCTGATTCTCCTTCCGTAAACCGGATCTTTTTTCATATTCGTCATAACGAACTCCCTTCTGTCTCCGAAATAATGATCGGCGTACGATGCCGGATCGTTTATCACAGTCGCGCCGAGTTTCTCGTCCATCAGAACTGTAGGGAAGAGCATGACCGCGGTGACAAGGGCACCCAGCCGTTGCTCCTCCATGCCCAGGACTATCTCAGACCACGAGGGCGTTCGCACAGAAACCTCGTGGGCGTTCAGAGTCTCGCACAGTGTCTTATAATAATGCTGGAGCATCGCGCTCTCCCACGTCTCGCGGAAGCTGCGGTCCGTGCACAGATACACGAACTGCGCGACATCGTGCGCCAAGGGAGAGTATCTCAACAGTTGGTAATCTACTATCAAACACTTAGGCGACACGTCTCTGTTGAACATTAAGTTGTTGCCCCAAAGATCGCCGTGACTGACGACATTCGTCTTCGTGCGCGACGATGTCATTGCGTGATAGACCAGCTCGCAGGTCGATCGCACCAGATCGGAACCGAGACCCAAGTGTTCGGCGATAGTGACGGTTACATCGATGCCCGCTTCGAACCACACGCGCGTCATCCCTTCGTGCTCAAAGGCTCGCTCGACAAACGCGTCGGGATACAATCGGTTGAGAGGAACTCCGAGACGCGTCTCCGCCATCAGAGAGGCGGCGTGTAATCGCGCAATAGCGCTCAAACCTGCGCGCACGAGCGTCTCGTCGAAGAGCTTGTCTCGCGTCGAGTAGCCCTTGCCTCTTAATTCCTCGAACACCATCAGATTATTCGTCGCTTTGTAACATATCGGCGCCCACAAATCCCCGCGATATCCTTCGAGTAGCAGCGGGGTTATGACGTTGTAGAACATCGCCTCCTTCTCGAAGACGCCCTTCTGTATCACGTAATCGGTCTGATCGGGCACTTCGTAAGGCACGGTTTTGAGAAAAAACGAGAGATTGTGGTGGGTTCCCTTCTTCTTCGTAGCCGTTACGTTAATGCAATAATGAGAGCCGAGGTTTCCAAGCCTGCCTTTGGTATACGGTTGAATAGTGTATTCTATTCGATCCAAGTCGCTGTTCAGCACGCGTTTCGCTATTTCCGTTACTTCCTCCAGTGAAA
>QVOA01009437.1:0-14080 GCA_014825685.1 Pseudomyrmex cubaensis | reverse complement strand
TTATGTAATAGATAGTTTGTATATTTGGATAGTTTTTATGTACTTGGCGTATGATTTTTTCTTTTCTAAAGACTTTTTTTAGGGTGATCTATGTTATTTTTAACTTGTGTGTAGAGATAATTAAATATTCTTTAAATAAAACTGATCTTTTTCCATTGAAATTGTGGAAAAGAATAATACCAAACACAACCACGAGACATTCTATTGCAATCAGATGTGTTTAATTAAAAATAATGTTTTTCTTACATTTTGCCAGTAAATAAAATTATTGTCATAAAAAACACTGTTAAAGTATTAAAAAAAAAACTGTAATTGCGGGAGGAAGTTTTTCTTCTTGTTATTATCTGTGAAGAAACAACATATTTTTTTGCGTAAACAATTTTGCACCTGAGGAGAAAAGATTGTCTAACACGATATCAGGGATGAAACATCGGTGTTGCAGTGTCAGGAACATTTTCAGAGTGATAATTAAGTCAGACAACACTCTTCGCCGTCATCATCATTACGATTCAAATCTGGAGTCATCAAACGGAAACGTTCGCGCATTATTCCGACTGCCAGTAAAACGGACGAGCCTCTTTGTGCTCGTTTCGCCGCGGCTGTTTTATGCGGGGATATGGTTTACTCGCTAATGATTTTTTACGTTCGCGTTTATTAACCGCGTGCTCGCCTCGTGTATTTTGTTGAATTTCCATAGGCGCGCCACGAATACATTGCGCTTACTTGTTGCGAGATAAGTTCGTCTGCGAGGCCGCGTGCACGGCGCGCAGGTGAAGCAAGAATTGTCGACAAGTTTCTCTTTATGCACGAACGCACTTTAGAAGAAATTTTATTGCTTTCAGAGAAGTGCCCTACTCACCGCGTTTGAAGCTTGTAAAGTATTTTGTGCGAAACTTGTGTGTGTCGAGGATTGCGAGTGCGCGCAAATATCATTGCCGGTGTATGTATGTATGTACGTATCTCTATCCGAGTTGTACAATGCCACGATGCAAAAGTGTCGACAAAGTAGCGATGAAAAAGAAATCTACGACGCGCGTATCGCTTCGCGGGGAATTTAATTCAACAATGACATCTGCGACACTGTGAGATTTTTTTTCAAAACCAGGCAACATTTTTATATCTTCCGCACAACGAAAGAGAACGATGTAATAATTGCATTTTTTTTATCACAGAGAAATTTTGGCGACGCGGTTAAAAGATAGTTTTTGAGAAGTTTTTGTGCTACGCAATCGTAACAGAATGAGCGTTCTATACTCGCTTGGCAACATAAAGGTACAAGTAGGGAACTTGGTTGTAAGAGAGAGGCTTTCTCTTCCGTTCAAGTAATTGGAGCTCGTAATACTACCTTCAGGAGTGGAGAAACCGTGGACATCAAACCGCTAACCGACAGTAGAAACTTGGACGGACTAATCGATCGGGCGGTAAATCACGTTTGATTTAACGTGAAGCCCACAATAAAGTGGAATGGAAACTGGCGCGCGCAGATTCGTAATCGCACAAAGGCCGCGCGCGAGAGGTTAAGAAAAGGTACTGGAACACGACGGGACGGGGAGACACGGGGGGAGAAGCTGTAAGCGGAAAACTCGTAATTTATCCTGTTTCCAGTCTTGATGCCGGGGCGTTTCCGCGACGCGCGCGCGCAAGCTCCTGCAGCGATTTTCCAAGAGCTTCGCGGAAACGCGGCGACGCGAATGTCATTTCCCGACGTAAATTAAGTTTGAAATCCTGCTTATTTCAGCGTACAGATCGATGAAAGCTTGCCCGGGAACAACTATAGTTTGAAAGAGAAGCGGGGAGGGAAACCAGCCGTGATTCATATTCGATACAACTGCATTAACTCGCTCCGTTTAAAGTACGACGCGTGTTACGTGCAATTCGCGCGCGAGGACGTAAACTCCGTTAACCACTCGCGGAATGCTCAAATTAAATGCGTAAAGCGTTTAATTTGATCAGACTATTACTCTTTGAGAAATTCTCCTACATTAGAAACTCACCGCGAATGATTTTGCCTGATATATATGCATGCGCGAAATTGCGATCGGTATTTGTGTACAATCGCAGTTTTGCAAAATGCAAACTGTATAATAAATTATGTTTAGTATCTTCGTATTTCTTCGTAAGTTTTTTTATTTTTGTGCTTCTATAAAATATATTTATTTTCTACAGAATATTCTTATCCCAATAATTACTTTTCAATGTTATTTATACAGAAAATGTTTATAATAGAAGAAAAACGAAATTACCATATCCTTATGTTGAAAACGGATATATGTGGTTAATTAAAATAATCGAACACGAAAGAACATTAAGATATGATTGATCTCATGAATGTATTTATTAAGGAGTTTTCGAAACTTTACGGACTTTGCAGGTATAGAGACAAAATTTGCTGGATCGAGTTGTAATGACCTCGTAACTTCGGACGGAGCTGGATCGACGATAATTAGCGGTCATTTTGATCAAAGGATCAGATTTTGGGATACCAGAGCGGAATCCAGCTCGAACGATATCTTGCTCGAGGGCAAAGTTACGTCGCTAGATTTATCTCGCGGTAAGTAAAATTAATTTTAGTCACTTGCATCTTAATAAAAAAAAGAGACATTAAAGAAGTTGAATAAGTTAAGTCGATCAAAAGTTATTTTTTTAATGTGTAGAAAACAATGTGTGGACAGTAAACAAAAAAGAAAGATGTTAATCGACATTTCGGGAACGCGTCAATACACAACGCGTCGCGCGCGCTTCACTCGTGAATTTTATCTCCGCGTAACGCGAACAATTATTTCAACTTTTTATCGCAACGGCCTAATCACACGAATGAATTGGCTCGCGCAATTTTCGCAACATCCTTAAAGCACACTTGTATCGGTTACGAGTGCACTTCGTTGATTCAAGAGCGCTTCATTCAGGTACATATTGTTCTATCGCATTTCATTAATCTCGATATTGCCAGAATGCGAGATGAATTCAAGAGTGAAGCAGTATCGCTCTGATTGTTAACTTCTGCAGTTAAAAGCCAGTGTATCGTGTGTGCCTCTTCGATATTTTTCGTGCGCGTACGTTGTTTGTTCGAATGCACATAACGTATAGGTATACGCGTGCATTTTCATTTAACCTATCATATATATATATATATATGTATATATATCATTATAATAAAGAATAATTATTGCACGAGTTATTTCCTGCATTCATTTAAAAGAGAAATTAACGAGAATTAACGACGAATGCGAATGACTCTGTGCCATTCGCATATGTCAGATCGATACGAACGAAATTGCATAAACCGATCGTTTCGATGCATCGTGAACCGCAACGCGCATAAATTTTCGTGTGCCGGATTTTTCAGCATTCGAAATTGTTGGATCGCTTATACATTCCGTAAACGTTACTTTTATTAATAATGACAATACGCACGCGCGCTCCAAAATATAATATTTATGTGCGTAGCTGAGATTTGCAATCTCGTAAACATTTGCACGCAAACAATTTCAAATATTACTTCATCATACGCGCCGCGCCGCGATTGCATCTATTTATAAAAGGGCGCATCTATTTGCTTGCAGACGCAAATTACCTTTTGAGCTGCGTGAGGGATGACACGGTCAAGTTGATTGATTTGCGAATGAAGAAGATTGTTGGGTCGTTTAGGTGAGTTGTACATCATGTATATACTCGTGACTAAAATAAATTTACCAAATGCAGTAAATCACCGCGTTGATTTATTTTATTTTATAGCGCCGACGGTTTCAAAGTGGGATTCGATTGGACGAGAGCCGCTTTCAGTCCTGACGGACAATACATAGCGGCCGGTTCCGCGGACAGTTCCGTCTTCATCTGGTCTGTAGCAACGAACACAATTGAAACGATACTGAGGGGACATTCGTAAGTACAAATTATTTGTTACAATAAAAATTCGAAAGATCGTGAAACATTTCTCTCTTTCTCTCTCTCTCGATTATCTTTTAAAATGTATAATCTCTCACTGCTACGTTTAAATGTAAAAAAAAATCAGTAAAAAATATTACAGTCATATCGTAAAATATGAATTGCAATTATAAAGGTGTTTCACAAAAGTGGTTGCAGAATAATTCTACTTAGTTAATCGAGCGGAATGTATGGTTCGACATAATATGCAATTTGCAAAGCGCATTCTCCGATATAGCTATCAGCGCGCGTTTGCATATTATATATTCTTGAATAGCTTTTTTCTTTTTTTTTTTTTTTTTATCCCAGAGACAAAAAATTACAGTTCTCTTTTTCGCATCGATCGGAATGTGCAATAACGATATTAAAGCTTGGACCTATTATAAAATGGACGTGTACGAGAAGAAAATAAATTTTGTATGTCATTTTATATGCTTGATGAAAAGACATATTAAAAAAATTGTGTTTTCTCCGACATTTTATCGGATATTGATTTACAAGAGGCTAATCCGAGATATTGGAATGCAGGTTGCCGCAGCAATCCTTCATAAAGCACGTCGTCTTATCTCAATACGATCTGTTTATTGCAGTTCTTATTTACAATCCGCGTTCGACAAACATCCGCTTTGTATTGTGTTATTATATAATATCGGAGTCTATGCAAAATTATATTATTATATTCCGTAACGAGAAACGATATCTCGCGAAGTATACAATTACACCTGAAGCTCGTAATCCCGATCGTTTTATTAACTTCTTACTGTCAGCGCGCCTGCGACCGTGCCAGTGATCAAGAGACCGTTTTCCGTAATCCGAACGACAACGACATTTTTCTCGATCGCGCCAACAATGCGCGACTTTATTTGCGGTCACGAAATCGATATCACCGCACAGTCCGTTGTTGCCCTTCGTACGTTCTATTTCGGAGGGCATCTCCGCTTTATAATTTATTTCTTTCTCTCTCTCTCTTTGTCGTGTTTTTTTTTGTTGTCACAATATGCTTCGAACCGTCCGACGAATGCGAATTTCTCGTTTAAATTCGCTCGCTGGAGCACCAAAGCGCCCGTAATTTTACGAGGCACCTTCAAGTGCTCTGCATACCCACCTGACACGAAAAGTTCCTCAAGTACTTCGGTCTTCCTCCGGTCCACAACGCGCATATACATATACACACGCACACGAGCAAGATTCGCAGTGGGTAGAGAAAGAGACAGGAGGGGTATCTAAGAAAATATTTCGACGTGACCCGATTTCCGCTCCAACTTTAGCACACAACCACGTACACACTCCCGATTCGTATATATATATATATATTCGATATAAATATATATATATCGAGCCGGGATGACTTTGCGATATCGTCAATTTATACGCACCCCCCCGACTTTTACCGGCATCCACGTCGGCTCTCGCCATTGAATATGTCACTCCGAATGACCGAAGATCCGTTCGTCGCTCTCTTGCACCGTCTCACGAAGGCGAGCGGAAAACGGGAGAGAATGCGAAAATCCCATAGAAAAGGAGCGCGAGAAACGAAAGTGGCATGGACAGCCGGCCAAGCGCGTATCTCGTCCGCGTGCCTTCGGCGCTCTTTCACCTACACAAGCCCCACGTTTGATGGACGCGCTAATCGGCGGCATCTCCCGGGGAATGCAACATAAGTAAAGAACGCTCCCGCCGAGGTGCGGAAAATCGATATGTTTTACACACTAAAAACGTCAATTATGCTATTACCGAGGGAGCGGCGGTCAAACACGATATTATCTGTAAACCAATAGCGGGCGCGCGGTTAACAATTTCCGGGTTATTTGGCGCAACAATACCTTTGCGAAATTCATCCTGTTCAATAAATCAGTAATTAACGAATGATTGCTGAATGATTAAAATGTTGATTTTTTTTGTAATAATATTGATGTAACATATATATTTATTAACAATATACATACATATTGTTAATAATATATGTATATACAGTTAATAAATATAGTTACTAGAGGTCTAACAGTCTGGAAAAAAAATGCGGAAAAATCGTCCGGTCGCAGGTCGAAAGGCCGTGATCTCGAAACGCGGAATAACCTGCGCGTGGTCGTTAAACGGCGATAACGTTTAATTATTCTCAATTGAAACATGTCGTGCTTCGTACCAATCATACTATCACGTCCGCGGTAGCACGGCAATTAGTTATTACGCGTATGTTGGAGCGCTTACGAACGTAAACGGTTTAATAGTTCATAATTACGACGGCGCGCATTTGCTAACGTTTAATGTTTGCAAATTTAGATGACTGGTATAATGGTCTCATCGTACACTTATTTCTGTCAGATGAACTGTGCCGCGCCGAAGCTCCATCAATTTTCACACTGTGGTTCTTTGAGAGAGTGTTATATCGCGTTATTCTCCACGACAGTCAAATCGAAGAGACGAAACGGATATACGGTGTCGAAAGAAAGTGTTGTCGCATTTTCCACCCCATTTTATCCACTCGAGGCGCAACCAACGTTCATCATCGGCTCCGGCCGATCGTGGCCTCCGAGTCTCTCACGGATGATCCGTTCCACAATTATCGTCGCTCCCGTCCCGCGCGGAATCGCGCGTGCGCGCGCGCGCACGTCTCGGGCGATCGACCGTGCCGTGTCCTCGGCCTCTTCGAGTCTCTCAAGGACGCGGGTTTCTTTGGTGGTTGGCATCATCGAGAGAGAGAGAAAGAGAAGCGCCCAGCGGGCGACTCTCGCGGAGAGTCCGGCGTGCATCTAAGTACCGGTCGTATCAAAAAATAGCTTAAGCATCAGTCACGTACATCCGCCGCCGATGTGTGCGCGCGGTTCCTCTCCTCGTAGTTTGTGTGCGCGCGCGCGTTTCACTGTTATTACTTTCACCCCGGCCGAGGCTGGATATAGCCGGCGCGTTCGTCCCGTGGTCATCGTCATCCTCCTCGCGGTCGTCCTCCGTCGTCCTCGCTCCCTTATCCCCGGTCGACAGCACCGCCGCGCTCGTCTTCGGCGACTTCGTCTTCGTTTTCGCCTTCGCCGACTTCACCGGCGGCCGTCGTTCGCGGTTGTTGCATCGCACGAAGATCGTATAATTCGCATGTTCGTGCTCGCTCAGGCATCCCCGAGACTAACTTAATAAGCGCCTCACCCTTTCACCCTCCTTTTCACCTCTCTCTTGCTCTCGTTCTCTCTTTGTCCACGTCGCGGAGACAAGTCGGCGCGCGAGAAACGTAGGATACGATTTCGTAGGTATTTAATGCGCGCCGCTCTCTTTGCCGCGCGCATTCGCGCGGTGTGATTCTTGCGCCGCTTGCGCCTCTGTCGCAGTGCGAGATATGAAATTTAGATGTTATGCGAAACGCGCCGGTGCGCGAATTAAGGTAACACAGTTTTAACAGTCTTGTGACGACGACGTTCGTTTCTGCGATATCTGTTCTACCGGAGGCAAGATAAACATTACGTATTTATTAGGGAATATAATTAAACACTTTATGTACGAAAGAAAAATCGGCGCGCAATCGTAACGCGAAATAACGAGATGTTTTTTTTTGCGCGTTAATTAATAAGCCAGATAAACAAAAAAATATACATCGTTAAAGGAATAACATTAAAAAATAAGCGCTGCGTGCGTAATCTCATGCGGATTTCAACATCTCTCGCGGATTCATGTTATTCCCACATAACATATTTAATTATTCCGTGTTTTCCTCCACTTTCCCGCATGATTTCTGCTGCGATATACGTAAGCTACGTAAAAATACGGCCGCGCGTAACACTAATAAGCGCACAGTAAACAGCTGCTGTTTCTTCTGTCGCGGGGGTCATTTGGCATAACTCCCTTTTCTGCGAGAGCACTTAGACGCGAACGCGCAATCGTATCGCCCGATAAGCTTACGCGCCCGTTCGTGTTCTAATTTGCAATCAACCGGCAGAATCCGCCGGTACACACGTCGGAAGGCGGGAATTTACTGCGCGATCCCCGGCGAAGATCCCGCCCGGCGAATAAATAGTGCCGCGTGATTATAGCAGAACAGGTAATTAGGAGGACTGGGACGGGAGGATCGGGATCGGAAGGCTCAGGAGCTTTGAGATTAAAGCGCAGTTTCTCCTCTCCAAGGATATTCGAACCCGGCGCATTACGGAATCAGTGACCTCATTATATTCACATTCGAAACTTCACTGCGTAGAGCGGCCGCGAAAACGCGCGGCCGTCAGGCATATATTTTTCATCCCGTCGCGATCGTTACTTGAACAGTAAAATTTTTTTAAAGTAGGACGTTAAAAAACAAAAAAATAATAACAAAAACGTATTGGTATGAGCAAATAATCGAGTGTGCGTTAATATAATAATTTGCAGTATTTTCTTTTATAATTAATAATATACTTTCTTCTATAATTTGTCCAGAGTGTTTAAAAATTGAAATAGTACAATAAAGAGAAGAATGACAAAACAAACGAGAAGTTTTCTCACGCTCGTTTGGAGTTTTGACACGGTTACTGAACCAATCATGCGATCGAACATCATCTGCCGCATGATTTCTGCAACTATCGTAACTTATTATTAGTGAATATATACAAGTGCGTAGAGAGCGCAAAGCACATGAATTATTATTTTCTTCCGTGACGACTGACAAGTAACGCCTCGTAAAAGATTAGCGCGCCAGTTTATATTTCAGTCACGCATGCGTTCGCGGCGATTTCGCGCATTTTACGAGGAGAGATAGTCGTCGCTTACGGAGCATAACTGAAATCCTGCGGAAAGCAGTTCGATTAGTATATATTTTTTATGCGTTTTTTTTCCAACTCTGCTCTCTGCACGGTAATCCCTTCAGCGCCGCGTAATCCCTTTAGTGCCTAAACTCTCGTAACTTCGCGGAGTGTCGCGCGTCTCCGCACTCGCCCGCATCTCCTCCTACCCATTCGCACAATTTCCTTCCGCGCCCTAGCGAACTTTCATTTCCCGCGCTCTATATCTGCAGCTCGGTGGTAACACCATAGCACTTTTCACGCCTCGGATTCCGCTCTCATCCTCCCCTTCTTCGGAGTTCCGCGTGCAAACGTTCAGTTCTCACCCTTCGTCGCGCGAGTAGAACAGACGCGCGTAATGAAAATTCAACGCCCCGGGAATGAAATAAGTGGTGCGGAAGAACGGAAGAAAACACGTCAAGTGAAAAGAATTAGATTATCTCTCTCTCGTACTCACTCGTTGTCGCGTCCACCCCCCATCGACGTGTACACATATGTATATATGTATCGTTGCACGGGGAAGAGATGTGTCTGAAGATGCCGGTGAGCCAATCTCCTTGGTATTTCTCTTGATGAGGACCAGCGAAGAGAGAAGCCCCGATTTCATTGTCGCCCGACGTTAACGAAGCATCGCGAAAGATCAATTACCCCGTGACGCGCGATCCTCTCTAGCTTTAACTCGATTTCGTTTCCACGGCAATGATCGGCCGGTCCGGGTCCGCGATATTATGTCATTTATCTTCGTCGTGTCTTCAGGAGCCAACCGGGTGCTCGAGGTCTTTATCTGTTTTTCCCATTCCGATCCCTCCGCGCACCGGTGCCAGCCGGTTGGTGGTTGGCACGGATATATACACGTCAACTCTCATCCCCCGACCATCCACTGCCCACCCATTCTCTTTCCTCTCGATTCTCCTCCTGACCGAGCATCGTTCACTAGTTTTTCTTTTTCTTTCCTCGAACGACGTAGCATTTCGCCGCCGACGGACAGTCCTTGATAAAAGCTTTCCGTCAAATCGGACGTACGGATTTTTATCGTAAGTAGCAATGATGATTTGAAGCGAATATTTCAATTTAGTGAGATAAATGTATTTATTCCTCGAAACAGATCGTGATAGTTTCTTTTTTATTCTCTCCTTGTCTAATTGTGTAACAAGAAATTTTTGACGTCGACATAATTGTTAAAAAGAAAATTAATGAGTTTTCAAATATTGAGATATTTTATCAAGGCGTTTAAAATAGTTTGCCTTATCGATCTAACAAAACAATCTCATGTTATATACACAAGACCGTATAATAATTCTGGTAAAAGTAAACAGAACTCTCGTCGTCTCCTCGCTGCAAATTAATGTAATTTACATCTAGCTAAAGCTTCACGAGTTACTGAGGCATTGCTTGCGAATTTACCGCATCATTGACAGTTTAGATAACACTCTAAATCCCGCTATCCCATTGCACATGTAGTGCTGAATGTAGTTATCCGATCCCGAAATGCGTGTAGTATAAGCTCGCGTTGAATGTTAACATGAACTGATAATCAAACAGGTACAACGTTAGTATAATCAGGATATGAATTACATGAGCTAATATTGTATTATATCAAGAGAGAAATATTATTAAAAATATCTGAAAATATGTTCTCTCTTTCTCTCTCTCTCTCTCTCTCTTTCTTCTCTTTTTCTCAGTATAGAACTTGCCACAAGCGCTCTCAGCGAAAAGCTCGAATAAATTATTACGTCGTTATACGAAATCAATCAAATATCCTGGCGCGAATATATTTTCTACTTTAAATAAAGATTTGATGGGGAGAAAGAAACCGAAAAAACTTCTGTTCGCTGCGCGTCCAAGCGAGGATGAATATTTCCTTTCTGGATTAACACGCAATGTGTGGCGCGCAATGAATCAAGAATGATGATAATATAACGCATTACGGTGGAATATATTGAATGGTAGGCGAGTTAACGACTTTACACGCGCATATCTTCGGCGCATATATCCAATGCAATTAATAATGCAATGGAAGTAAAAGAGTGCTATCAATTAATCGCGAATTTATGCGGCCATGTCGGCGGCACAGAAAGAGAAGAGGATACCGGTGCAATAAATACCTCGCTTTTTGCGCACGAGCCACGGAACGAGACTCTTTGCCCGAGCACGTGCTCGAATTATCCTGCGATCGGCGACGTCGCGGCGTCGTACCTTCTTCAAGGAAGTCGCCTATATTAATAGTTAATAAATTTTCCGCGTATTCATCGACGTGTCCATTATGATCACGCATACTATATATTCCGCGAAATTGGCCGCGATGGTCGGTTTACCGGCCACGAAGTAATATTGTAATTGCCGTGAAATAAACAAGTTTCAGCTCCGCGTAGCGGATATTAGGAAAAACTTATATATCATGTACGAGAGCGTGTTGAAATTGTTAAAAAGATATTATTATATATCGACGAGAAAGAGAGAAAGAAAGAGAGAAGAGAACGTACCCGCTGGCGTCATAATTTCGTAATCGATACGTGTCACGCCTACCAAACATCCTATCGTCTCTTTATTGCGCCTCCAGATATATACGTTTTTCTCGGATCTCTCGTCGATTTCATTCGGGATGTCACACAACCGTTCCCGACATGTTGTGTATTTTATTGATTTCAGCTTTATACATCAGGTTTCAATATTAGCTTCTCACGACTTTTCCCTCGACTCAATTATGAGCGAAATATCAGGAATAAAAACCGAAATCAGAATAAAACATCGTGATGAAATTGCATCACGAATTTTCATGTTACACGTTAGTTTTTCGCACACGCTGAGATATATGAGATACTCGATAAACAATACGAGGGAATTTTCAATACGGCGCGGTTCGTGATTTTCAAGAACCGGGATGGTTGATTTGATCTCGTCAACGCGATATTATTCTCTTATTAAAAACATAATTTGTGTCGTATGAATATGTAGGACATTTTTTAGCACACATAATGTAAATCAAGAGACGTATTATCGATATTAATTCACAAATGCATTTTTTTTTTTTTTTTTTTTTTTTTTTTGAACACAAATAATTTGCTTAATAAAACCGGTCCCAAAAAAATGTTATTGAATGATCCCGATGCGTACACGGTAGCGAGACGATCGTCCTACTGAAATTGTGAAATAAAAACATTTTTTTTTTTCTGTTTGCGCACACATGACGCGAGTACGAGAATAATATAATTTTATCTGCGAGCGAACATCCAATTTTGTGCGTATTTTAATGACGCTAATATTTTCGCTCGCGCCTAAGCTTTAATTTTCCAGATAATCTGCCATATTAGCCGCGTAATTTTAAACGCTTAAACGGCAAGAGATTACACTAGTCTAGTCCGCACGCGATTTAAGACGCGCAAGACGATGTGATATTAAACATAAACTCGCCGCGTTCGACTCTCACGCAAGGGATGTCGGGAAACTTCTCTCTTTTTTTTTCCAGCTACGTTGCACCCCGTGATTATCTAAAACTAGTATTAAAAGAGCTTTCAAATTCTAACGAGTAACAAGACTAAAGCAGACATAAGTGATATTTACGTATTTCAAGTTCTCTCTTCCTTCGGTTTTTTCACGAAGACTACTGTTTAAAAAGTCCGCAATTTTACATATAAACCATGTTTATATGTAATTGTTGCAGAAATTGTTCATACACACAATTACTTAGCGTGTCTTTTGTTTATATTGTGTAAAGTATCATTAAATATTACTGAAATATAGAGACACAATTCGCAGTGCTTTCAGTAAAAATAACAAAGTGCCGAATTATACTTTGTGGTATTATTCCGTAGCACTCTGAATTAAATTGGAGCATTTCGTGAAATATATTGTAATGTTCAAACATTAGGGAAATACAGTTGTGCATTATGCACGAGTATGAATTACACGTGAGTTTATCATTCAAGAGAGAGAGAGAGAGAAAGAAAGAAAAAGAAACTAATTTATCATTTCACTTAACAGTTTTTTGATCAATTTTCTATCCGAACAACATTTCACACGACGCCTTATCTAATCATTTTTATTTAATTTGAGTGAAACTTAATTAAGAGCAAGTTGAAACGCAAATTGTTAATGTGTATAGAATGATGAGAAATAGGAGAAACTTGCGCGCGGAGTTAAAGCGCCACGGCAATAGTTACTCACGGAGTCCAGAGCGGCCTGTGTTTAAACTATCGCGCATTCATGTGCCTCACTTTGTGGGTGAAAGTGAAGTTTGGTATCCAAGATAGACAGAAGGGGCGCGGAACACCCGAACTTGAAACAGCGCTCGCTGCTACCGGAGAATTTCGTCGGTGTCACTACGCGAAGTCGTCGTCGCTTTTGAATACGCGCTTCCCAAAGACGTCGAACGTCAAACACGAATTGGAAACGCCCGGCGAACATATATTAAACGAGGCGCAACTTCGGGCCAGATAATTCCGCGACATAACTACTTCGGATTCTCCCCACTTCGCGCGCAGTTCCATATTACGGCTTTTGCAGTTTCTCCCTCTGGAGGTGCCAGCGCGATTCAATATTGAAATGTCACAAATGAATTTGCACGCGTCAAGATAAATGCTTTATGTCGGGTCACGCGCGCGATATATTGTGTTGTATTTTTATGCGCAAAATGATTCATTGGCAACAAGAGGATATTGATGAGTTTTTTTTTTCAAATACAAATTTTCGCACATTACTACGTCTGAAATTAATTAACACGAACGCAATCTTTTATGTTTAATGCTGTACTTGTGTGATACAGTGTTGTTTAATAGAACGAACTTTTGTGCAGGATTATATTTTGCGAACTCTCGCAATAGCTGTTCTTAACGGATTAAATCTGATTTCGGAAAGCTATACGAACACACATCGAAATTTGCCCGGTGAAATTTATGGGGACTAATTTTTTGCGCTGCAACTTCCGCGCGTTTCGACCAATCATAAATCCATTTATTGCCGAGTTCGATTACGTTTCGAGTTCTTCTGAAATTTTGACGTTGTTTTCACTCCTCGCCCGCACTACGCGCACGCCTGCGAAATTTACGACTCAATATGGCGTTCATCAACGACCAATTATATCGATCCGGCATTGTTACACAACTGTACAATATCTGTGAAGATATTGTAAGAAATTTTCGACTCGACGATAAACGTTATATTTGAAAATGTTTTCAACTTTCACCTCTCGGTTGAATACGACGACGACAACAACCACGACCTTTGACTCGACTTCGACTTTGTTCGACACGACTCTACGCAGACGACGATCACGCCGTGAGACAGGTAGTCCAATAACAACGCTTTCTGCGATTAACAAATTAACAATCTTTATTAAACACTTCTCACTGGCTTCGCTTTACGCAAGACACGCAGAGTGCTGCGCTTTGACCGGCTTATACCACCGGACCGACACGACGACA
>QVOA01009356.1:0-17263 GCA_014825685.1 Pseudomyrmex cubaensis | reverse complement strand
GAGAGAGAATACAAGACATTTAAATTATACATTATAATGTAATTTAAATAAATATAAAAAATACAAAATTATTTTGCGTAATGATTAATATATAAGCAAAATATTATATTCGACTTCACTTTTATGTTCACTTCAATTTAATGACAAAATATTTTCTGCATCTAAGCAGCAGCCTCGAGTTGGAACAAGATCGTTCCAACGTGGGCTGATCACGTGCGAAAAAAAAATACAAAAAATTCCTTCGAATTTTTTTTCAAACAATAATTCGCAAAGGTTTTCCGACGGAAAAAATTCGGGAATTGTTTTTTATTTTTAAGATGCGTGTAAATGAACAAAGCAAGACAAAAAAAAGAGAGTTTGTTACGCGAATTGTGAAGCAATCGGTTTCGTATTCGTCGCGTTGGCATGTTGCGAATTCATGTCAGTTTGCAGCGGGGCTTACTTTACAAAAGCGATTTGCAGTTCCAACGCGACTGGAACAAAATAGCACGTTGTCAAGATTTCGCGATGGCAATTCCGGCAGTCGCGCGTTCGAGCCTGCACAGGTGCAGCTTTATCGGTTTGCGATCCTCTCTCTCTCTCTCTCTTTCTCTCGCCATCGCGCGATACTCTCAGGCGGCTTTAACGATGAAAACATTTGCACACACATGTGGCACGCGTGCGCAACGGTGAGGACTTTGCGAACACGATCGGCCTTTTAAATCTCGAACGCACGAGGCATTTTGCGCTCTGCTATATAGTCGCGGGCGTATAAATCGCGCAAATCACCGGTCACGTACTTAGAGTAGATTTCCACTTTCAGAAACGAGAGTTCTCTCGCCCGACGATCATCCGACGCGTCAAATAAACCGATAAGCGTGCGCGCGAGCTAAGAGTTTGCCCTCGTTTTTTTTTTTTTTTATTTTTTTATTTTTTTTTGGCGGGGATAACAAATTGCCGTAGGCGTACGCGCGCGCCTACGGCGATCCTCGCGAAAAACGAATTATAGCACAGACGAATGGCTTGTGCGAATGGTCACGTAGCGGAAAAATTAGTGTGTTTCACGAGCCGCGAGAACTCGCCCGAACAAATCGCCCGTCTCAAGTTTCGTACATTATTTCAAATTATTCGACTCCCGCCATTAGTCTCGGCATTAGAAGCTTCGCGAACGCCGGCTCGTTTACCTCTAACTTTTCCGGATTACTTCCTCGCCGAGATGCTCCTAATTGGTATAGCGATTAATGGCGAATATATCCGCGGAGTCTGGCGGTTCTTATTCACCGAAGGAAACGCGCCGCCGTTTCCGCGCCGTAATTCGATGTTACACCCGAATACAATTAGATTCGCAAGAATTTCGCGCGGTAATATAATACCGCTCGCGAAATATCGTTCGCAACTCCGATCGATTCGTGACACGCTGATCTCATTAATTAGCGTAATTAAACGCAGCGACGCGGCGCGACAGCGATAAATCTGATCTGCCTAATGTCACTTGTTAGTAATATTTATCGTGTCATTTTCAACGTCGAACACGTGACGCAAGTATTTCGGTTTTCTTTCCGCGATAAAAATGGAGCTGCTATTTTTGCCGACGCGCGAGCCGAACATCAAGCGATGAAAATCAAAAAACCCGCCGTCATCGATGGATGTGCGCGTCCGTCGACACTCTTCTTAAAAAAGCACGCGGAAATTCAGCAGCGAATCGATTCATTCGGGCGCAAGTCAACCATCGGACAACCGCGCACAGTCTTTCCACACCCGTCAATCGACGGATACACGTCCGGCAATAGCGTCTGCAGCCGTAGATTCACGGTGGGTACGCATAACGTGCAGCGATGACGCCTAATTGCATAAATAATTCAACGGACACGGGCGCGCGCGGCGGCGGCGGTGACGGGGCACAGCGATGGCGGCGGCGGCACGGCGGGGGTGGATATATGTAGTTATTGTCCGCGTGCGTATAACGAAGCGTTAGTCTCTGTTATACGCCGGTTATATACCATCAACCGGGCCATTCCGTGATTTCCCTCGAAATTCCAAAACAACAGGCGCTTCTTCCCCCCGATCGCAATAATTTCGCGGAGAGAGTTTCGCTCGATAATCCAGCGAGATCCGCGCGACAGCTTTCCAACGCGCGTGTGAATCGCTGACGGGAAATACCCCGGTCACAGTAGGATTCTATTTGAAATTATGATTGAGCGTCTATGCGTGCGCGGCAGCGCGCAGTATTTGCGCGGGCACAACAGCGCGTAGATTTGTAAGAAATATAACACGCGCGCACACACACGCGTGTGTCTGTCCGCGGGGAAATTTAGAATACGTCGATATACGTAAACGCGATAACGGAACATCGAATATCACGAATATGATGTAAATGTTTGCGAGTAAATCTCTGACCTGGGAGAACATCAAAACCGAATTATTTCAACTATTTCGATTTAATTTACTTTATTCGTTTTCGCGTACCGTTTCATCTAATTACATTATTCTATAACGTTATCCGTTCGAAAACTCGAATGTAATTGCTTTAGTCGTGATAAAATATTCACACACGTGCGCAATATTTACACACATCCCGTCCCGGAAGTTTTTTTTTTTTTTCCCCAATGTATTGAGTCGTTCGGAAAATACGTGACGTATTTTAATGAAAGTTAGAGCTACGAACTTCGACCTGATGCATGAGATAATCTTGAAATTCTTGAAATTTGGCGTGTCCAAGCGTTCTATCATCAACCTGCGACGAAACTAATGCACGAGACGAAGCTATTTTCGAGTTTGGAACGGACGGGAGTGCTTTCAAGTACGCTCTTGTCCACAGCAGCTGCTTATGACACGCCTTAGATACCCGCTGATGAAATCTCAATGGCGAAACGTCGCTGCAGACGTTCGATGTTGGCTTAAACTTCATCATGCGAAGATTATGCTATCAGTAATTCATCACTTCGCGCGAAGAAATTGTTTAATCTTGAATTGAATTGAATTAAATATTGTGCTTTATTTATATAGCGCTCTGGGAGACCTCCCCTCAAGCGCATGTATGACAAGTAGAAGATTAGAAGCATTGGTAACAGAAAGTTCCTTGAAAAATAGTTTGAGTTAACAAAAAAAAGAAATTATATAAAAAAGAAAAAGTAAAGAGAATGAAGGTAAAGTAAAAAAAAAAGTTGAAAAAGCAACGTGTGGTTGAGGTTAACATGTAAGAGTAAAAGTGCAACAGTAAAAATATCCAAAGACCTCGCAAAAGAATGGTAACATTGTTGAGAGCAAAAAACATAGTCATTATAAATTGTTAAGCATTAAAAGATCATAGAGATACCTTTTGAAAATGCCGTAAGGTGCCCTGCGAGTCTCGGTATTCCAGACGTCCACACACACACATCTGAACGAACGCCGAAATAGCTCAGTTCGACTAAGAGGAATCTTGTCGTAGAAAAGAAAGAATATAAAACAACATGATACGTTTTCTTTCTTTTATCAAAGTATTTTTTTTTTTTTTTTACAAGAACGCGAGTAATAACGTAAACATTTAAGAATACATAGATACTTGCTTTACGTTAAAACAACAATAATGATTCACTTATTTAACGCGACACACGCACGTGTAAATCAGGAACGTATCAAGTGTCCGTATGATGGAAGAATATTTCGGCAATATTTGGTTACCATTATCGTGACGTTCTGTCGCCATCGTGATGTCATTTGTCCAAACAAAAATTAAGAAAAATGATTCATTATTTATAAGCATAAATTATTTACATTAGTTCTGCAGAAAATTTATGATTTATATGATAATTAATTTACACTCTCTGCAAATATTTTATGTTACGAGATACATTTCACAGCTGTACTGTTGCCTAAATTATTATTTATTAATCACAGAAAAGGTTTTCTCTCTCTGTCTTTCTCTTTATTGTTTTAATTTATAATGTGTTTACGTGCTTTACACACAATGTAAAAGAAATATTGCAATTATTTTATATATTATTACGAAATTAATAATAGCAATTATTTTACAATTTAATTCTGTGTAAAAATTATTTTTTGCGCTTTTTTTTCTCAAAAGCGTTGAATTTTGTGTTTCACGTATTTATTTATTATAAACGTAAATATCCGCGCAAATATTTTTCTCATTTAAATCTTGATAATTACAAATTACCGCGCTTGGTCACATTGTCTCCCATCATATCGCAAACGCGTCACATTTGCTCCGTTATGTACTGCACGTGTTTCCAGATACACGACAGGTTACTTCGGTCCATTTACTGCCACGTACCTCGCGACTTCAATTGTTTGATACGCAACCGGCTCAAAATGATTAATCGTATCAGCGCGAACAATTAAGCGAACAGTGCGTCCGACTAATACGCTCGGTATAAAGCTTTGCATCAATGTAAAACGTAACTAATGTGTGATAATTGTTTGTAAATCTATGTATTACTCGAGTTTGCTCTTTTGAAAAAAAAAATATTACTCACACATATAATTTTCCTTCTTTAAAAGTAAAAAAATAAAAAGTAAAAAAGTAAAAAAATAAAAGTGTAAAGCTAACACGTTAAAGAGCAACGACTTGTGTTAACGCGCGCACACGCACACACACATACACACACACATACAGTTTTGAATAAATATTATTAAAAATTACGAGGGAAAAATTTTAAGTAGAGGAGAAAAGTAGCGGCATAAGAGCGACGCACAAAGAGAGGTTGAGGATACCACCTTTTAAGAAGCTTGTCCGCGGTACGACGGCAAAGTAAAAGGGAACGAAGAAAAACGGGGAAAGAAGTACCAAAATGGTGGAATTCTGGCGGAAAAAAAATAGCGACCGCTCGGGCAAAGGAAAGTAAGCGCGGGAAGAAAGGGGAATAGAAAAGAAATGCCTTTTCTCTCACAGCAAACACGCGCGTCTCGGTCTCTCGCATTCCCAGCTACATAAGCACAGTCTCAAGTAGAAAAGCGCGGCTAATCGTAATCGCGGAGAAGCCGCCACGCCGTATCGAGTACTTACGTTTCGCGTATACCGAGATAATCATCGAACGCGCGTTTCTCTTTCAGCGAGGTAAATTTTCCGAAAGGTCGAGAGCGCGCACGCGCTCAACATTAATCTCCTGAAAATAATTGGCACTTGAATCAAGCCGAGGACCAATAAAGGCCCGGGATCTTGGAGTGTCACTTAAGCAAATGCGATTACGCGGAAAACGCCGCTTACGTCGGATTAATTTTGGGCGCATGATCTAATTTAAGCTAAAGGGCACATCGGCGCCGCTTCAAGATCCTCTATAATAAACGTATCCTCTCTCTGTGCGCGCGCGACAAGACTGTCAGAGATGTCTAAGAAGTACGAAAGAACTGAAGATTACGTATACTTTTTTAATGAGAAACATTAAATTCTGATCGCGATAGAAGAATAATCGAAGAATTTGAAAACGCAAAATGTGTTTTATCCAACTAAATATTAAAGTCCGATCGTTCACTAAACTAAACATTACTATACGATGACAAAATCTTGATTAAAACATTTCGTTAGTTGATATAAATGAACTGGTTTTTTAGTGAAACTAAATAATTGTTGAATCAATTATAGACCAAAAAACTATACAAAGAGTGATGGCGAAAAGACTTGTTTTTTCGCCCATTTTTTGGACCTCGAATTTCAAACTTTTTTTTAATGCTAAAGTATGAAGTATAATGGAACATTATATTTCTCTAAAATATAATGTTCCATTATATCCCAGAGAAATTTTAAGATGAGCATAGGCACGGTTCCGAAGATATATGAAGGGATGAAAGTGATGGTTTCTCATACTACTACACTAGCGTTTTAAGCAGGAATAAGATTTGTCTATGCAAACATCATAATATCGCATATCGATATATATCGCATTTCGATATATATCGCATATCGATATATCGATCTTCTTTTTGTTTCTAATTGCCGATTCCATCAATGTGTAAAACTTTGATTAACCAAAATGTAATATTGGATATGTCCAATGGATCATAGATGATCCATTCGACAGAATATACCTACTCTCAATATTACATGAACTTCAACCACGCATTCTTCCTTATGCAATACACCCTGACTGGAAATAATCACTTTCACCCCCTTGTATCTCCAAAACCGTACTTATGCTCATCTTGAAATTTTACTGGGATTAATGTTTCATCTAATAGTACTATTTGCCATGAAAAAAAGTTTGAAATTCGATGTCCAAAACATGGGCGAAATTTGCCATCACTCTTTAGTTCGTACAGCAAATTTTTTTTCTTAGTGTGCAATTTGCGACGTCTTTTGTATGTAATCGCTATTTAATATGCGTAGGAAAGAAGGAAAGTGTAACATAAAGAAACCGTAAGATAAAAAAATAAAAATCAGCCATTGAAAAAATTATAAACCATGTGCACATTACAAATTTATCGAGTTTCGTATTGAATTCTTCAACTAATAAAGAAATAAAAAGAAAAATAAGAAAAATAAAAGAAAAATAATAAAGAAGACAATAAACTACGAGTTACCGAGTGACGCGTTTCTGATGCAGCTCGCAAAGCGATCGAAAGACACAGATACGAGATAAAACGCCGAGTGAATAGAGTCTTCGTGGTTTTGCAGAAGCGAAACTGTCGGAAAAATCCCCGAGATGCACGGATGTGTCCGCGCTGCGCCCGAGCGAGTTCGTCGATTCCGTCGGTTATTTCTCCGGTTAGATTCCCGCGCGACCTCCATCTTCGCAAAGCGGAGAAAGTCGCCCTTTTCCGCGGGAACGAGAAAGTGCTTCGATTTTCTCTCGGAATTCGGAAGAATGAAATCCGGGACGACACTTTTGTCACGGCAATTCCGCTATTTCGAAAATCTATTGGCTCGAGCAGCAAGTCCATCGGATATTGTTCGCTCCCTAGGTGATCGGCGTAACATCAGCATAACGTCAATGTTGCTTTTTTCTTTCAAATTTTATTATATAATTTTCTTTCTCGAGTTTTGAGAAAAGAATCTGACGAAAAAAAAATATATCCTGCTTTTTGAGAGCTACCGAGAAATAGAAACAGATCGCGGCAGAGTCCAGAAATGTGTCGGGAAAAACGACTGTGCTGCAGCCTTCAAAATTTTACGAGATTGCAACTTAGCAACGTCAAAGAGGCTGTCAACTTTTATCGTTGATTCGTGCGCATTCGCATCCAGCTATTCTACACGCTACATTACACTCGTTTGCTCACGCCATCGACGTTCTTCCCGCCCCCGTCAGTCGCTGCACTTTCGAAAGTGGATCGAACTTTCTTCGCACACAATATTTGAATGCGCGACAAAAATGCGCCGCACTCCGCGGCAATAAAGAAGACAGAAGTACACGGCGAAAAAAGGACGACACGATCGGAAGACACGGGTGAGGAAGAGGAGGAGGAAAAGGAGGAGGAGAAGGAGAAGGAGGAGGACGACGACGACGACGACGACGACTAAAAAGAGAGACCGGCAGAAAGACGGAGAAGACGAGAGAACGGTTTTATCGCTCGCTAATGCCCTTCCATCCACTTCCTCTCTTTTGCGCGAGAGGAACACGAAAAATCTAACGTTTCCATCTTCCGTCCCCTTCCGCCGGTCTTTCCTCGCGCTCTCTTCGAAAACCCCCCGCCGCCAACTCTTCAATCTTTCCGCTCGTACGACGTCCTTTTTTCTTTCTCCGCTTCTCGCGCAATATTCCCACGAAGCGCGGACGTCGTCGTTCCTCCGTGACAAGTCCCTGGGACTGGAACCTGCGAACGACGGGCACCGACAGGTACCGGTTATTCGGAAAGGATAAATCCTATTTCTTCCCGAGCGCTGACCCCAACCTTTATTTTCCATTTGTCTTTTCCTTTTCCCGTTTCTCTTGTTTCAACCTCCGTTTTCTTTTCTCGCTCGGCTACCTCGCGCGCGCGCGCGCGCGCTTACGTATCACATGCCGCGATGAACACGCTCCACATACGTACGCGCAAAAAGGTAAAAAAAGAAGAAGAAGAAGGAAAATCCTGCAGCGCACGAAAGATTGGCTGAGTTCACATTTAGCTTCCTGCGGGAAGTTTCTAGAGTTGTGTATACGTGAAATGTAGCGGCGGAGGTGTATTGACAATTCATTATACGATATCAAACTTGAAGTGTCAGCCCCTGTCGTTTAGCAAATACGGTATCACACGAGTGAACACAACGTTGCGACGGACATAATGTTGACGGCAAACCACGGGACAAGACTTCATATATAAGCGTTTGCTCGTCGCGTGATACATGTTTTGAATAAAGTTTTTTTTTTTTGCATCGCCGTCACACACGTTAAAATAACATTTATCTTATACATTCGCTTTTTTATTTGGCCGAAGAATGTTGTAATACGCGCAGACTCGTAAGTCGGAGTCTATTGCTCTCATTTTTTTTTTTTTTTTTGTACAACTGATATTGACATAAACTATATGTGCGGCGCTTTTTATATCTATATCTAGTCCTCGTATATTTTTGTCCTGAAATTTTCTTTCTGCCTCTTCCCGGGGCTTGTCGGGAGCGGCGACCGCGACGACACGACGAATCCAGTAAATCGATTTTATGCAAATATCTCGCCTTGTTTTTATTTTCGCTGTCTATGGCGGCGCAAGACAGCGGCCCCCCGTCGGTTTTCTCATGATCGTAAGGACGCCGATCGTTCGAGGAATGCGCGAACGTTCTTTCCTCCCCGTTTGCTTCCGCGTTTCGCGGTATGTACGTACGTGTGCATGTACGCGCCAACACACGTCGTCGCTCCGCGCCCTTTAAAGTTTCGCCGATTGCACCTTGGCGGCAATTTTCCCGGCCAAATTGACTTAAGCTCCGCCGCTATATGGAATCGCAAACACGAATCGGTCCGGAATTGTAATCGCGTTGTACGCACATACAGCGTCTTCTAAATGGGAACCGCGATAATAATATCGATAAAGTGGAGAAACACACTCGACGCGAGTAAGTGCGGCTTAATGGACGCGGCTGTACTTTACGCGGCAACTGCGCGGACACACGCCAACCGGGACTTAATTCTCTTTTTCTTTTTCTTCGATCGCTATCCCATTTCGTTCCGCGGAAAGAGAAGACAATATATTTGTCAAATTACCGGGATTTATTTTTCGACCGACCTTATTTTTCGCACGTGATCTGCTTCTTTTTGCGGAAAAACAAAAATAATGCTCGTATTTTCGAAAAACTGGCTGCTAATAATATATGTACGCGCATCCGGCACGAGTATTTTCAGTTGTGAAAAAAAAAAAAAAAACGCACATCTCGCGTGCACACACACACACACAAACACGTCGCATCATCCGGCGGGAATAAACATATCGAGTTCATCGCGTTGTCGGCTGCTCTCGCGAAAAAATATTTTCGTTTAACGCACCGGATCGCCCGCGCCGCGCGCGTCCCATTTTAATCTTCCATTTTTCGTTGACTCCGCTTGTTTCGCGAGTAAACACCCGCGCTCCAGTCCGCTCTATCGATTCCATTACGTCCGAAATAACACGGATTTACGTTGCGCATCGCCGTCATAATGTTATCCCTGGCCGATGCTCCGGCAGAGCGTCCGGTCGCCGGAGATAAACCCAACTCTTTTTTTCGACGACTGACGCGCGTCGTTCGTGTAATTGAGACATAAAAGCTCTGATTGACCGGCCGCGGCGCACGAGCTGCACGCGGAAGTAGCTCCGATTTCGCCTTTTTTTTTTCTCCCATTGTAGCGCGTTCCGCTATTCATCGGCCACCGCTATTCTCCTCGTCGAAATCCGCGAGGCAGAGACAATCGTCAATGAAGCCGCATCCGGCTGTCAATGACCGCTTTACGATCTCGTTCGGAGATTACAAAAGTCCGCGTTGCTCTCTCCGGAGAGAGAGAGAGCGGCAACGGGGAACAACGCGATGCGCAAATTTTAGACGAGGTTTTCTCAACGCGTCTCTTCTATTTTTTACATCCTCGCGAAAGGCCGGCTGGCACGTAATCTCCATTATCGTAGAGAGACGTCGGAGACGTTTGGGAAATCCGCGAACGAAGAGCGAATTTTTCACGGGATACAGACAAGTCATATCCACTCGCATTACGCCGATCGCAAAATCGACAAAGAGAAAAATCCACCGCGCGCGCCGAGTCATTTTCACGGAAATCCTGTTGCACCGGCCATTAACCGTTTGCATATAAGATCGATCCCCACAGACACGTGTCAGTCGTGCCGATAGACAAAAAAATCTGCAAATATGCGAAACGCTTTTTTTCTTTCTCGCGAAAATAAAGCTTCGACTCGATGATCGTCGGAGAAGGTTTTTTTTTTAGAAAAGCTCTGATTCTCATAAGTGTTTTTTTGTTTCTTCGATTCACGCGTAATAAATCCCGAAGAGAAACTGAAGTATATTCAAGTTGCCGTTTCCGCTTCGTTCGATCGAGCGAAAAAAAATTCTCAGACTCTCTCCTTTACTCATGGGATAAATTTTACTCGAAACTACGTTGCGCCACGGGTGGTTTGTTTTTCGGGACGACGCGGGCCGTTCCTCTCAGTTGTGTCTTCTTCCAACTCCTTCATTCTTCTCCCTTAGATCTGTACAGTCTTATCGTTATCCCGGGACCGGCCACGTTCGTCGAATGCGAAAACAAGGAGCGACATTCCGGCCCCGATAGGGAGACCCGTGGGACAAGCAAAATAACGGCGGGAAGCGAGCGATGGGCAACGCGCGCGAAAGAGAAGGACCTTCGCTTTCGTTCGTAAGTAAGGAACGATAAGAAGCAAGGTATTACGAAGGATTAAGCGTGTTATGCATTTAAAGATCCCCCAACCCCCCGGCGGTAACTCTCGTCTGGTCTCAGTTTTATCCGCTTCTAATCTGAAAGAAGACAGCGTCTCTCTACTTCGTCTTTCTCCCTCTTCTCTCGTTCTCTCCTTCTTCTCACCCTCCTGTCTGTCCCTCCTCGTGGCCACGATTAACTCCGAGGGAAAAGCTGATTTACAAACAAATCTCCGCGCTTCTCGTCACACTCGTAACCTTCGCCCGCTGTTTGCGACTTGTTTTGCACAAAAATAAAAATAAAAAAAAAATAAAAAAAAATAAAAAAACAAAATGTACGTGAGATATTTCGTCGATATTACTTTTTGCGCAAATCTGTAATCGATTGACTTAGTGAAGCTTAACACTGACACTTGATTGGCTGCGAGTCGATAACGATATGACCTGTTTCATTAACATCAGCCGTATCTTTACCGCGTGAAATCAACGACCGATGTCGTATTACGGTATCGGCAACCAATATCCAGACCTTTTGTTAAAAATGTAACTCTTAAAAGCTATCATGCGAATTTCGTTTTAATGTTATTAAAAAAAAAAAACGTAACCATTGGCAACATTGTTTTTCACACTATTATTCACACGATCGAACGTTTTTGACGACACTTTTTATTTCTTAAATAAAAAAAAATATACACACTGGGGTAAAATCTCACCCGTGACATTAACGTGACTTTGTATGGTAGCTTTTAAGAGTTAAAGATAATTACTTTGCAGAAAAAATGTTTTTTATCATCTTAAAAAATGTATTTCTTTAAACGCTCCCGTTTCGAATGAACATCGCACGTTTATTTTTCTCGCTGCATTTTAGCGACAGTTCGCGCTGAAACACCTCGCATGTTCTCGTTTAGAGAACACGCTTATCAGACTTGAACGTTCTAAGTAGGAAATACGCTTTAACGGTTATAAAAGTATATCAGATTGCATTTCATTAGAGACGGCGGTAGCAGCGGCAGCAGCAGCAGCAGCAGCAGCAGTCACTCTCTCGTTGCAAAACTCTCGGCTCGGAACTACGAGCGATGAGAACGAATGTTTTAAACTGGAAATTATGCCTCTCGCTCTCCCTCTATTCTAACGAGCTACGAGCGAAACACTACGTTTTCTGAGCCCTGGATTTTCCTTCCAGCTCGCCCGACCACCGCGGCGCCGTCTCTCGCTCGCGCTCGCCTGGACGACCGGAAACGGAAGCTCGTCCGGGAGTTTCTGGGCGCTCATTAATTTTCATGGCGGCGACGTAGAGAATGCGCTAAAGCAAAGCGATGTGGGCGGTCGTTCGGTCGGTCGTCTCTAACCCACGAAAAGTCGCTAGTCGATAAATTTTCTCGGGTATGCCGCCGTTAATTCGACAACGGGATAAACTCTAATATAACTCCGAGCACGTCGGTCTCTCGCAAATTCTCGCATCCACTTTTTTAATATAGCCAATTACGAAAAGTCGATACTGTTTTGTCTTATTTTTTCCCACGACACGAATTTGTAAGATATTATTTTTAAATATATCGCAAGTTAAAGATTTATTCACATTTATTCGACATTTAAGCGTTTGACAACTTTATAGAAATAAATCTCGCTTGTCCTTACGAGAAAAAAAAAACTTAACTCGAATGTTGAATAAATTAAGAACTGGCAAGTTGTACTATTTAAATAATCTCAAATATATGTCGGACGCGACGCGACGTTGTACTTGAATTTTCTTTCGGAATTTATTTCCGCGCGTTTCTGACATACGTAATCAACACGCAAGATGTAGATGTGTCTGTTTAAACATTATGAAAAGAATAACTATCGAGTTACCAGCCGAGATTAAGCTAAGTAGATTTGCCGACAAGATTTCCCTCTTATCCGCCACTTTCGTGGAACAGCTGTGACTCGCAAAGTCATCCGGAAAAGTCGAATGCGCGCGATCTTTTCATCCTCTTTGCTCTTACATATTTTCATTGATCTTCTCCGAGCCACTGAATTTTTCTGCGCGCGTTATTTTTCTTTTTTCAAAAAAAAAAAAATAATAATAATAATAATATTCTGAGAAACACAGCGCACAACAAAACTCAAATAAAGAAAACGTACGTTAATTAAAAACCTTGTATGTCGCCAATTGCATATTTAAAAGAATTACGTTCGAAAGCGCGACTGCAATAAAATAAAAACAAAACCGACGAAAAATTACAGAAGTGAAAATTACGCATTTGAATGCGCCAAGAACAAAATTACCTTTATTTCTCCTATTTCCCGCCATTCTCGGACCATCGCGAGTGGACTTTTTTTGCGACTTTTATTACTAAACGCGTGTTGTGTTCACGGTTACACGGTGTTCTCGTTAATGCGACGCTTTTTCCGCCGACTGTCCGGGCTCGTTGCCATCAAAGCGGGCGGGAACGGTAATGCTCTAAAGTTCAATTACCGAACTCGATCGGGGATGGTGTGAGGCGTACGTGTGTGTGTGTGTGTGTGTGTGTGCGAGCGGCGCGCAAAAGTTTCGCGTTATAAAGCGACTCGACAACACAACGCGATCGAAACTTTCGGAACAGGATAAGTTTCATACGGACAACGGAAACAGGTGGAGGAAAACACGCGGGCCAAAAGGACACAGGGCCTAACCTACTGAGCAACCTGCAACCCGTCGATGTGGACGGCGCATTTTCCAATCCCCTCCCCCGTTCTTCTTTCTTTCAAACCTCGTATCCGTTCGAGTCTCATGACTGCCGCGGGCATCGAGATGGTCGTCTCGAGAAATTAAAGTTACAATTGCGACGAGCGGACCCGCTCTTTCAGCTGTACCATCCGCTGACGCCCCCGGAGACGGGACCTCGTTCATCCCTTTCGTTCGTGACGAGAAAAACCAACCGCACATTGTTCTCCATCCACGTGAAATACATCCGAATGTCCGCGTGGAGAACAGCTACTGCTAACCGCCGTAATAAATGATCGTAATAACGATTTTGCATGTCGTCATCAATCAACACCGATCGCGGCGCCGCGATTAAGTCGCTTATTAAGTTGCAGACGCGATTTATGAGGGGAAGAGTTCAAATACGATGGCAGATATGCAATCGAAATACATGGCGAGTCATTAGTGCGACCCTTTGAACATTGTAACGATCCGGATTGCAACTCTCTTGTTTCGCTCAAGGCGTTTGGCTTACGCGAAGCATTGAATTTCGTCCCTATACGAGGCGATGCATTTATCGGGACGTTCGACCGGTTTTATTTCCCTCCCAGAACGTTCCACCCGCTCTCTGTGTTCCGGCGTGTTATCGCGATAGTTCCTCTTGGCACCTCGCCATCGGTCGATCAACGCGCCGTGGCTGGCAACACTTGCTTCGGAGAGAGACCTCTCTTGCGCTTACATGGTCGCCCCGTATTCTCTCTAATTGCAAATACGGGAGGAGAATTGTTGTTATTATTTAGAAAAACTCTGAAAAAGAACCTTAATGTCTTCGGAAAAAACGTAACGGTGCGCGCGTGAAATAAAACGCGAAACTCTGACCTCTTTTAGTTTTCCTTATCGAGCTCGCTTTTGTAGCTCGGTAAGCGAAACAGGTTCAGGCCGATATTATATCCTTATATCACACCGCTTGTTGAAGCGTCTATGGCGTCTATAGACGCGTCGTCGATCGACGAACAGACGCGCATCGATCAACATCGGCGGCTTTAAGGTAATATTTGCACAACGCAAAATGTTTATTTATCCGAGGCGCCCTCTCTCTTCCAAAGTCATCCATCATCGCACAGATACGCAGAACCGATTATGCAGAACCCCGCAATGCCCGGGGTTTGTACGTACGCGCGGGACACGTGAAACGTGAGAAACCATATATTCTATCTACATACATATACCTACAAGCGTACATAAGCGCGGACATTGCGCGCGCGTGCGCGTGTACACAGAATTAACATTAATATTTATGTTTGCGTAATAAACGGACTGACAAACGAGGGCGCAGGAACGAAACGCGCCGGCTGTCGTCGTTCGCGCCCGCCCGCGCGTTTCCACGGGCGGGTAATTGTCTCGCGAGAAAATGAAGTAATTTGGAAACAATGTGACATTTGAAGTGTGCAACGATTGTAAGTTATGCCGAGAAAATTGCGCACACGCAGAGTTATATCTGCGAGATGAATTCAAGCGAGAGAGAAGAGAGAGAGATTAATTTTCGTGAGAAATCTCGGCAGAACGGAAAGAAAGACAGAAAGAGAGAGAGAAAGAGAGAGAGAGAGAACAAAATCTCGTGGCGTCGCGAAAATGATATTACGCTTGTTATCATTAACGCGACATTAACTGATGGCTGAAACAGGCGGACGTTTCCGCCGATGCCAGTTTTTCGAGAGAATAAATTATTAATTTAACAAAAATATTTATAATACGCAAAATGGCTGAAAATTGCTAGAAATACGATATCAGAATCGCCAATGCAAAATACATGATATTAATATTACATTAATGTGTTACGCTTTGATATACCTACATATATATATATACATACACATATATATACATATATACATATATATTATATCTATATATTAGTCAACATTCGCAAATTCAGAGTGTCCCATTTCGTACATATTAAATGACGGCGGCAACAAATATGAAAAACTTTGGATAGTTTTTAATTTAGAGAACAATCGTTTCCCTAATACGCGCAACCGTGTTATTTTTATTTTGCAGCACGAAAGAAGTTTCAAATAATCTAGTCTCAGTCGCGGTTGTTTGCTATTGCAACGAAAAGTTTCGAGCTTACAAATGTTCCTGCTTATACAGTTATCGCCGCGCGGATGTTTTCTCGCGTCGCACGAGAAAATGTTATAAAGAAAAAACGCAGGAAATGTATAATTAATAACAAAAATTAATATTACGCGCAATGTGGCACAAGTTAATTTTACGATCAATATTCTTTCGCGCGTGCGGAGCAAGGCTAGCAAGCGAAGCTATTGAAGCTCCTGATATACACAATGAGCAATCAATGACGGCATAAAAGCTTCAGATTACATTACCGTCATCAACGGTTCCTATGTACATATTACATATTTTACATTATATTCGTATTTAATCAGCCTCCGTCATGCATCGTCATTATGTTTTCATTACGTATCTCACATATAATGCTCATCATTATAACGGCTATATTTTTCATGAGCCATTAATGTTGTTTTACGTAATTATTTAGAATATTATTATATATTTAACAATGAGCGCGACAACATCAGTTTATTTATATCAAAAATATTGCAATTTCTCTCTACGAAATGTAGTTCATTCATTTTCGTTAAAAAAAAAAATATAAACAATTACACGAACTACAACCAATCAAATGTTAAAGTCAAATGTTCCGAATTTTGTGTTTTTTTTTTTTCGGATTTTAATTTGTGCTTGTACGACGCGATATCGCGATTTCGTCTCACGCGAGATATTTTCGCTACAATGGAAGTCCATTATAATAATTATCGATTAGAAATTTTCACGACGGAATTCGATTAACCTTCTCGATCAACGAGATTGCTATTATGTGTGCGCGCGCGATATATATGCTGCAGAATTTTATTGAAATAAAATTATGTCGGAAGTGTTAAACTGAAAATCACTTCAAAAAAAGACAATTATGACGCTGTGTGTATCGTCTAAGTGCGAGGAATATTTATCCCGACATCGATTTCAAAATCGAACGCGCTGCGAATAATTGACGGTGTCAGAAAGTTTCGCAAAACAAAACAAAACAAAAAAAAAACAAATAAACACGGATGCGGTAGTTTTATACGTGGCATGACAACACTATCAGGTTCCTTTATGCGCGTATACATCTATATCTATACATACATATATATATATATATGTATATACATGGCGGCCATATAAATTTGCCGACCGGCCCATTTACACCGTCGAAACACGATACGAGACCGGGGCCGCGCGGCAGAAGCGATTCCATTTCCATTTCCACGAGCGAAGTATATTGCTACGAATGCACGTTTACTTCGAGGCATCCCCCGGTCGCGCGTGTACTCCTATGTACGTCTATATATATATACATATATATATGTGTGTACACGGAACATATAAGATAAAGAATGGACCAAGCCGCATACGTTTTACATCCATTACGAGCGACGCTTCTTCCCCGCAGACGGGAGAAAGAGCGAGCGAGAGGAAGACGCGGACTTAGAGAGGTTCTCGCGCAAAAGCTCCGGAGAAGATGGTGGTGTTGTAGTACGTATATCTAAATGTATACCTAACGATATACGCAATTCTCCGCACATGTGCGCGCGCGCCTAAAAGAGAGCAAAGGTCGACGTGCATTACACCAGCGCGGCGAATGTCAGATTCGCGTCGTCGACCGCAAGTATCCCGCAAACGGATGTCCGAAATTTTCTGCACAGATAGAAGACAGAAAGAAAACATCTTTTTTCCTCATAGTCTCTTTTTCAAGACTATATCTCTCTTCGAATGTATCGTAGTTCGGATAATATATGATCACACGT